>JAHZSR010000085.1:0-128186 GCA_025782845.1 Boletus coccyginus
CAATCTTCGAGCGCTGCAATTGATAGAAGAAGTCGAACAGTCTCAAATCTTGCAACTGGTAAAAAGGTTTCTTCAAAATCTATTCCGTAGACTTGTGTAAAGCCTTTTGCTATGAAGCGAGCCTTGGTACAGCCATCACTTTTGACAACATATACCCATCTCCCTTTGACAGGTTTTCATCCAGGTGGAAGGTCAACCAATTCCCATATTTTGCGCTCTTTAAGTGACTTAATTTCCTCTTCCATAGCAATTCTCCATTTGGTCTGATCTTCTTTTGAAAGTTTCAGAACATCTTTATAGTGCGACAGTGTTGCAGTCATGGATACTACCGAGGCCATTAAAAAGCCAAAGAAGTGTGCACTATATAGTGAACCAAGATCATCTTCCTCATTCATAGGAATAGATGTTTGAACTTCTCATTCAATCTCCACAGCAGGTCTAGCTCCATATGCATTATTGGGAAAAATGCGTGGATTGCGGATACGAGCACCGTGATGAGGTTCATAATCAGATATTGGCTCAGGAGGAGTAGGAGAAGGAGATCGAGGAGGCTGTTGATTTCCCCAAGGGGGGGATTGTTGATTGGGATCATGACCATCCATAGGTGGAAAGAGATAATGACGAGTGACCGGAATATAATCAGCTGAATCAGAGTCTTTATTCTTGTCTTGATCCTGGTCTGAAAGGTTGTCTGGAATAGAAATCTCGGCAGGTTTGTCTTCTAACTAGAACAATAGGGGAAAACAAGTTCATCAAATGTGGCAGTAGAAGAAACAATTACTGTTCTTCTTCTAGGAGATCAAAAATGGTATCCTTTTGTTCCTTTTTCATATCCAATGAAGATCGCTTCCTCTGCTTTCGCAGCTAGTTTATTAGCTCGATCTTCTTTTGGAATGAATACATAGGCATGACATCCAAAAACCTTAAAATAGGAAACATCAGGTTTACTGCCATTCCACTTGGATATGGGAGTAAACCAATCAAGATGACACATAGGCTGTCTGTTATAGATGTGGAGAGCAGTCTCAACAGCATCCTGCCAAAAGGATGGTGGCAAACAGACATGTTGGTGTATAGCCTCAGACTTTTCAAGGATTGTGCAATTAAAACATTCAGCACGACCGTTTTGTTGAGGGGTACAAGGTATGGAGGTTTGATGCTCAATACCTTTGGACAAGAGGAATGTCTGAAGAGAATGATTAATGTATTCCCCCCCATGGTCCGAACGTACAGAGTGGAGATGAAAGCCAGTTTGATTCTCCACCCAAGCAATCAGATCCTGAAGTGCCTGTATAGCATCGGACTTGGAGCGCAAAAAATGCAAGCTACCAAAACCGGAAGTGTCATCAAAAAAAGTGATGATCCATTTGTTACGAGAATGTGACAAGGTCAGAATTTCACACAAATCAGTATGGATGAGGTCAAGCATGCGAAAAGAGCATGAAGACGAAGCAGGAAAATCCCACTCATGTGCCTTGCCAAGCGCACAGCCTTTGCAAGTAGGCATAGAAGTAGGTGGCTGGATGGCAGGAACACCCATCAAATGCTGATGAGCATGATGGAGAGCATTCTTGGAAGGATGTCCAAGATGGTGATGCCACAAGTCAAAAGACTTGAGATCCTGCAAGGAGTTAACCAATCCAGTAGGAGTGATCAGAGAGGACCAAAACCAGTGGAGCGGAGAAGGTGGAAACAAAGCAGACGCCTGTATTGCCACCCTTCCTTGATTGTCCCAGATCGTGGTCTGATCCATTATCTCACAGGAATATCCAGCATCCGTGAGAGTAGTAACTGAAAGAAGACAGTTATGAGCATCAGGGGTATACCAGACGTTCTTGAGAACGATGGGAATGGTCCCTGTCTTTTCCTGTTTAAATATCACAGTTCCAGGACCCTACATCTGCATGACACCATCATTAGCAGTGTCACAGAAATGTGTCCAATTCTGCAAATCAGAAAAGTCATTGAGATAAGGCAAAATGTGATTGGAACATCCCAAATCAACGAGCCAATGATTCTCAGTATTGCAATCTTTCGCGCCTAGGGCAAAAGCCCCTGAATAAGCAGAATCATAGTAGTATTCGCCATCAGGTACATTATCATACTCATCATCTGATCTAGCATTATTGTTATGCTCTTCATGGAGTAGGATGGAATGATCTATGTCCCCTTTCCAAGTACCATCGGCATTTCGCCAGAAATCTCCATGGAAATTAGCAACAACTCCACTTGGCTTTGATTTTGCTCCTCTTTCAAAGCACTGGGGGAGAGGAGCTGGATTGAAAGGACAAGGAGGAAGCATGACCAGTACCAGAAGGTGCTATGGGTTCTTCGAAGTCCCCTGCATTTGGAGTATAGGACTCAACATTTCATTGGTCATACTCAACTTCCTGTTGAAATTCATCAATGTCCATCATCATACCTGGTACTTCACTATCAACTATGTTCGCAAAACTTTCAAGCTCATTTGCACGTGCTTTTCCTTTATGATTCATCCGTTTGCTAGAGGAAGAAGGATGGGCACCCTGTACAGCAGGAGTCCTTGCAGACGGCTTATAAGGCTTCTTTCCTCTTTGACTTCATTGGGTCTGATGAGGGCGATTAGATCCCTGTCCAGGACGACTGTATAATTTCCAACAGTTTGTAGTCAGGTGGGGTTTTCCACAGTGGTCACAAACGGGATGAGAGGGAGCACGTTGAATCATATTAGTACAATTGGCAATGCTCAGAGCAGGTTCAAGGTGGTAAGCCAAGGATTTCCATTGCAGGCAAGCAGTAGAGCGAAGTTGGGATTCCTAAAGTATCTTTGGAATAATGGTATCTGTGGTAAAGTTGGCAGCAGTAACTGTTTGTACAATGGTTGATACCAGCGGTTGGTATGAATGAGGGAGTGAATTAAGCATAATCATGGCACGGAGGTTGCCAGGAAGCTGTAGTCCAAACATGGACATTTCATAGAAGGTGTTCATCAACTTATTTATTTGAGTTGGAATATCATCGGCATTACGACGGTGATGTTCTGAAGGATCTACAATGTGCATATTGAGTGCTTTTACAAAAGCTTCATATTGGCCAGTAACACCAGTGGGAGAATAAAGGGTTGCTAGTGCATTCCAGAGGTCCTTCACAAGAGAAGGACGAGCGACATTCCCGACAGCTACATAAGTTTCCTTCATGAGATGTTGCATATCTGCATGAATAAAAACACCGATCAATGCTTGTGCTTGACAATCCGATGAAATCCAAGCAGCTTGAGCATCAGCATCAGCGAGTTGCTGAGCGAAAGTGGAAGTTCCATCAACCACGTTCCACCATGTTGCCATGATAAGAAGGTTGCAGACTTGGCGAGACCAGATGGAATAGTTTGAGGCACCTGCAAGAACTGTAGTGCAGGCCTGAATAGCAGAGTTGATAGAAAAAGACATGATGTATCTGCTTTAGAAGATAAAGATATTGGCAACAAAAGTCTGCAAGAAATTCTGATTAGTATGCATGACAGGAAAGGTAGAAATGGGAATCAGAGCAGGAGGAATAAGAAGGTCTGTGACAAGGTCAACATCTTCTTGAGTGTCTTCATCGTCATCGTCATCATCATCATCATCCTCTGTGGTTTTGTCTTCTCCTTGTGGCATGGTATTAAGATGTTGAGAAAGACGTTGCATCAATGATATTTGTTCTCTTCTTACTTGTAATCATTCCGGAATGTTTTCATCAGAACGTACAAGTTTTTCAAAAAGTTCGTAATCAATATGAGGAAAGAAGTGAGGGTTAGGGATAGAAGAAAATTGTCCATTTCTAGCCCTAAAACTAACTCGAAGACGATTGTGAGAAACATAAGGAGAAATACGATTTTTAACACCATTTGCCGCTAAATGAAGATGCGAACCAGTCCAATAATCAAGATGCACAGGGGTACTCCGAATGTATCCAGGCTTTGTGTATTTCACGTATCAATCTCCTAACTGGGCTGGCAATGGCCAAATGTCTACTGGGAATGGCAGTAGGTTGTTGACCTGGGACAGGCAGTACTCTTGGTGCCTGTCGCTGCTCTTCTTCTCTATGGCCTTGTCTAGCAATATAATGTCCTCTGCGGTAAGGATCAGGGACATTGCGACCAATTTCTGTGAGAAGGCACATGTGATCAGTTCCCAGTTTAATCATGACAGAATATCACGGGTTCTTCCTCTTCCACACTCATCGCCACCTAGCGTCAATCAACTCGCTCCAGATGTGCTGCATAGGAATGTCAGATTTATGGGGATGTCCGATGAGGGAGAGGAGAAGGTTAAATTTGTGGTGCACATACTAGTGCCGACCGTCCTTCCAGATGACGTCTCCCTCTGAGCTGATGTAGCATTTAGGATGCTCAAAGAGCTCCTGTTGAATGTTCCAATCCAAGACTTTGTTAGGTTTCAACGATTCATAGAATTTGATAAAATACTTTGAGAACGCGTGGTGGTTGCACTTGATGATTTCAAAGCCTTGGTTGTGGACAGGGTGAGCAGGAGTAGAGTGGTATTTCTCCACCAGAAATGCATAGCCGAGCCCTTCATAGAAAGATGCAATGGGCTCGTTCCAATACATAAGTTCTTCCTTAAAAATAATGTCCTGTTTCAGGATGTACCAGACAGGACCTTCTTTAATAATAACCTGCGGTAAAAGATCACCATGGTAAAGAGTGGGGATCAGAATGACCTGAGCAAGATGAGATGTGATGTCTAGAGGATTTCGAGCATCAACACGAACAAGAGGTACTTCCGGTCTGATCAACAGATTGGGAACATTCTGATAAGTTACCAGATTGTTGGTGTTGGCATCTCTATAAGAGATGGTTGGGTGGCTCTGGATCCTCATCGGTGGTGGAATATCGTTGGGAAACATCACTAGTCGATTGTTCAGAGTCAGATCTATCTGCAGGGGATTCATCGCGAGGTTGAGATCTATAATTTCGCCTGGTTCCATGATCTGATCGGTATCGAAAGTCAGATCGTTCGGATCGACGGACGTCTCCCACAGGGAGGAAATGTCATTGACCGAGGACACAATATCTCCATCAGTCCTGATTGGGGAGGCCAAGTATCCATCACTGATGTCTGTTAATGGTGACTCCGCAAGGTCGAGAGGTGATACCGAAGTAAGACCATGGAAGATCTGAATTGACCGATCTGTTGAACCAAGGTTCGATGTCGGTGGATAAGTTAGACCAGGCGAGGTCGAAGGGGAGGACTCATTCCTCAAAGGAAACTGGACTGGGCATATTGGGCATGGTTGTGTGAGGCGTTGGTGGGTGGAAGAAGAGGTGGAGGTCATGATAGGCCTAAGTGCGACGAAGAGGCACAGGGATTGGACGTGTAGGAGGTGGAATCGGTGGAAGATCAGTTCACGGAGAATGCAAAAATTGTGGATGAAGGTGAGAAGCCAGAGAATCAATATAAGGGAGAGAAGTCAGAGAAGAAGCGCAATAGGTAGGAGGATGAGATGGACGATAGATGATATCAGATGGAATTGGAAATTCAGCCAGACGATGACGATTTGTGCAATTCAGATGAATGCAATGATCTCTGCACAATATAGGACAAGAGTCCTTATCGAAATCAGAGTGACACTTCCAAGTGCAATGGTGGGTAGGAGTAGGAGCCAGGGCTTGACTAACCTGGGTAGGAACGAGGTAGTTCCTAGAAGCCAGGTTAGCATTTGTCCGTGTAATCATGACACAGGTAAAAAGTAAATAAAGCTCTGCTAACAATAGCAGGCCAGGGTTGCCCCAGATCCATTGGACCTGACCCATGAACTCAAACATCATGCTCATCATCGTAAGTATGATGTAGAACAGACCAAGAGCAAGAGCATCATACATTGCGAGGCGGGGTAACGACATCAAAAGACGACCATTTATGCCTAAGCAGGGCTCATAACCTAAAGGAATTGCTAGGTTCCTTTGGGTGCAGAGACAACAGCACAAGGGTGATTCCAATGAGGGAGAGTACTCACTTGCTGTAGACGACTTGCAAGCTAGTTGCTTTAGAAGTTATTCACGTCATGATACAAAGTAAAGAACTTATTTTATGGGCTCTGAAGGAGCCAGGTTTATATAGTGTACAGCAATTGTATGTACCTATTGTGTAAATATCCTAAAAAGATGAAGGCTGTGTAATGTGCAGCAGTGCGCAGCAATAGGCAGCCAATGGCAGATAGTGCACAAGATATGGTGCAATATACCAAGAGAATGGTGCAATGTTTCACCATAATGATATAATATGATGTCATCATAAAGATAAGAGATAAGGATGACATCACTGGTCTAGAACAATGATGTCATGGGTCTAGATGAATTAGTAATCATGAAGAGTGACCCAGACAGGTTAAGATTTAGCTAACGGAATCTAAATATTTCAATAATGGGGACCATGTCCTCAGTGATGACAAAAATCGCATTGAGTACAAAGGCAAGCAGTCTGAGGATGACCCAGAGCTGATTGGAGGCAAGAGGGACAGGTGTAGTCAGGACAGTCTTCTCTATAATGACCCAGATGATAACATCAAAAGCACTCAGTGAGGAAAGTGGCTGGTTGTCAGGGAGGAGATTGGTGCTAGAAGGGGCAGAGAGGATGCGACTTCCATCAGGTAGATACCTATGAAGAGCTTCAGTTTCGACATGGTGATAATCTTCCTCATTTTTGATAATGTCCTCAATGTCCATGGCAGTGGGGGATGAGTGAGAGGAAGATGGGGGAGGAGAAGATAGTTGATCAGCTAAGGTAGGTACCGGAAAGGGAGGAGGAGAGTCGGAGACTGTGGGTAATTGAGTATGTTTGAAGTAATGGTTGTGATCCTGCATGGGTAGGGAGAGGTAGATGTGATGGAAGGTGGGGTAAATGATGCAGGTGGAAGTTATTCAACAAAGGAATGAAAATCATGTAAATACAAAATAAATAAAATGCATCGAGGGAGGGCATCCAGGTGAAGTCATAGTGGCAAGCCAAACTCAGAAGGGAGGTCACTTGGGGCCAACTGGAAGTGATAATGTTGGGTCATGGAGACCTCATGAAATAGATGAACCAATTCTTGAGTAATCATATCCTCCTCATATAAAGGGAGGGCCTCAATGGCATGGAGGAGAGTGGGGTTTGTGAGGATGATAGCGTAAAGCAAATAGACAGCGGAGATGGGTAGCAAGGTAGGTAAGACAGGCCTGGAACACAATGGAAAAATAGATAAGAAAGAAGAAGGTAATGCAGAGGAAGCAACAGAAGAAGAAAGAAACAACATATTGATTGTTAAGAAAGAGAAAATCAAAGTAGAGCATATATTGGGGGGGTACTTCACAAAGAAACACTGCTTCCCAGTTAGAATGAGAGGTGAGGAATCAGGAGAGGAAATGAGTCCATTTATAAGATGAGAGGATTTCAGGGAAATGATGGAGATTATTTTCAAGTTCCCACATATTTTTAGCTGAAGAATATCCCTTCCATGTGGTTAGGTACCAATAATGACCTTGTGTTCCTTTGTGAGATATGATATGACTAACTTCATATTCTTCTTCGGAATTAATAAGATTAGGTGGAGGTTGGGAAAAGAAGGGACCATGTGCTTTGGTTTGATGATAAGAAGATAAGAGGGAGGTGTGGAAGACATCAGAGATCTTCCATGTAGGAGGAAGTCAGAGTTGGTATGTGAGTGGGGATGAAACCTGAGAAATTTTGAATAGTTCATGGCGTTTAGGGGTGAGTTTGTGGAAAGGATATCCAAGACGGAGATTGGTAGCTTCTAGCCATACCTTATCACTGATTTTCCATGGAGAAAACTTTTTAGACAACTGCAGGATCATGATTTGTCAAGCAGATTCATGTGCAGTGAAAGCTTCTTTCTGAGCTTTATCCAGAAGGGACAAGCGATTTTCTAAAGTGGAAAAAAAGATCTTGCCTAAAGGAGGGTACATACGAGGTTTGAAGCCATAGAGGAGGGAGAAAGAGGAGGTTTTGATGGAGCTATGTGAAACAGAGTTGTGGATGAATTTGGTGGAAATGAGAAAGGTAGACCATTCGTGTGGATTATTGGAGCAAAAGATATGGAGATAGGTCTCAATTTCTTGATTGGTTCATTCAGTTTGGCCATCAGTCTGGGGATAATATGCAGTAGAGAGGTGAACATCATATTTCAGGAGTTAAGCAAGTTCTCTGGTGAAGGTGGAGGCGAATTGGGGTCTGCAATCAGAGATGATGGAGTCATGGAGGCTGAAATGTTTGAATACAAAATCAAAAAAGAGTTGGGTGATTTCCTTGGCATCAACAGTTTTGGAACAAGGAGTGAGGATTACCCCCTTTGTAAGGCCATGGTCGACCATGACCATCAAGGAATCATATCCGTGGGAAAATGGGAGATCGGTGATAAGGTCAATGGAGAGTTGGCGGAATGGGAGGAAGGACGAGAAAGAGATGGGGAGAAGAGGAGGTGTAGTGGGATGAGTGAGGACTTTGTCTTGCTGACAGACAGAGCAACCTGAAACAAAATGGAAAATAAAGGAAGCAAGACCAGTGACCTGCATGAAACTAGTTTCATACATGCACATAGCAAATTAGTCACCTGAGAAGTGGAATTTCCATAGCTCCCTGTGGACCATACCCTTTGATACCATAGGGAAAGATAGCCCCTATTATGACCTACAAACTCCTATTTTTCCAGATTTTTCCACCTACTGGTTATTGAGATATTCATTAATCTCTCTAGTCATATCCTTATACTCACACATTTGTACATAGTTCACTATTATTTTCATTTTCCTTTATTTATCTGATTACTTAGCTAAGTGCCAGTGAGACGAAGTAATCATGTGACTCCTAGCTACCATGTGACCTTGTCCCCATTAGTCTGAACAGCCCTGCACAGCATAGCCAGCCTGTTGGGCAGAGCATCCCAGATTTGGACTCCTCTGCTCAAAGTGCTTCCCCTTAATATGCCTGGGTTTGTCAGCTTGTGCCTGGTATTAGTAAGCGATTGTGCCTTAATTTATAAGCCACCAGTCCTCTGATTGGCTGACACAGCCTCCTGTATTTATATATATACAGGAAAGCACTTTGGCCTGTAAAAGAATATCATCTTCTACCTCAGATAATCTCATCTGATAAGAGATCCCCTGGGAAACCTCATAAGATCTAATAAGGCAGGGTACCCCAGAGCGAAGTAAATAGGACTTTAGAACTACTTTTAGGCTATTAGGACTTGTACCTAAATAAAGGACAAGTATTTAAGACTATCCTTTTGGGAGAAACTCCTTTTTAGGCAACAAAAGGCATCTGGTCCCTATTAGTAAGCAACCTAAGCGTCCTGTAGTACCAATTAAGGGCTACACTTTGCCTCTCTAAGCCAAACTTGCCTACTCTTTAGTTGAGACAATAAGATTGAGTTATAATAACCTTTCTGAGTCTACTAAGTGTACTGTCAAGTTAACTACCAACCAGGAACTGAGCATCTCAACATCTTGCCATCTCAGTATATTGCCAGATTACTCCACCATCTTGCCATCCAGACATACATTCCTAGGGCAAACCTATACTCTCCTAACTTCTACCACACAATTCCTAGACTTACCATCCTAAGGGACTAGGAAGTCTCTTACTCATATACCATCAGCATTAGCAGGGATCTAAGGTGTGTATTTCACCTAGGATCACCCTTACTCACCAGACTTTAGGCTAAAACTATCTTAAACAATCAATCTGTAAACTTACATGGAGGATTGGCGAACAAACCACAGCTCCTGGTACACTAAAATCCCCCTCTTACTTAGAACTAAATGCACTACCATTAGCTCTACCAAGGGTAGACCTTTCATACAGTGAGGTGCAAAACCATTGCAATGCCTAACCCCAAACTGGGGTGCGAAGCGCCCCACAATCACTTGTGGGAATTTCACTTTGCTTTGGTGGGAACAAATAAAGTACAAACCCTTAGCTACAACTTTGTCCCCAGGGTCATGTGATTTCGCTTACATACTGCAAAGATACATCCATTTCAAAATATCAATACCATTGCAATAGTTTTGCACCCTTTGCTCATTACATTGAAATCAAGTGTTATTTGGTTATGTTTGGTCACACAAACAAACATACACATATTAGAACCATGTCTGAGTTTAAAATAGTTCACATGCATCTTTGTTTCCAACCACAACCATCATGAGAACCATCTCTCCTACTCAAAAACAAACCATCCTCTCTATGCTTGATGCTGGCCAATCTGCTCACTCTATTGCATTCACTACTGGTCTTAATGTGTCTACCATATCCAGATTACGCTCCAAAGAGTGTTCTGAGCTCCAAAAAGCTACTGAAGGTCGTCCATCCAAGCTTTCCTCTGCCAATATCCAGCATGCCATTTGTCTCATCTCCTCTGAAAAGGCAGAGAATGCTGTTCATGTGACCAAGGCACTCACCAATATAGTCAACCAGCCTCTCTCTACCTCCACAGTGTGCAGACAGTTGAGGAAGACAGGTATGAAAGCTATGGTCAAGTCCAAACGGTCTCTTCTTTCAGCCAAGCATCGTAAGGCTTGTTGAGACTTTGCTTATGCTCATAAAGATTGGACTCTGGAGGACTGGAAGAAGGTAGTATGGTCTGATGAGACCAAAATCAATCGCCTAGAGTTAGATGGGCGCAAGTGGGTGTGGAAAAAGGCAGGAGAAGGGCTAAGTGATAGGCTGGTGGAAGGTACAGTGAAGTTTGAAGGAGGTTCTTTGATGATGTGGGGCTGTATGACTTGGCAGGGAGTTGGCTATGCTACCAAGATTGATGGTAGGATGGATGGAAACCTTTAACTTCAGATTTTGAAGGATGAACTGCTCAATTCTTTGCAGTTTTATAGTCTTGATCCTCCTGACATTATCTTTCAGTAGGACAATGACCCCAAACATACTTGCAAGAAGGTGAAGGATTGGCTTCAAGAGCAGGATTTTCATACTATGGTATGGCCTGCACAGTCTCCTGACCTCAACCCCATTGAGCACCTCTGGGGTTATCTCAAAAGAAGACTAGCAGATCATGATTCCTCTCCTAAGGGGATTCATGAATTGTGGGAGAGAGTTCAGGTTGATTGGAAGGGGATAGCAGTTGAAGAGTGTCAAAAGTTGATAGAGAGCATGCCTAGAAGGATTGAAGCAGTTATCAAGGCAAAGGGAGGCTATATCAAGTACTAATATACCCTAGAAAGCAAAAGGTGCAAAACTGTTGCAATGGTATTGGTGTTTTGAAATGGATGTATCTTTGCAGTATGTAAGCGAAATCACATGACCCTGGGGACAAAGTTGTAGCTAAGGGTTTGTACTTTATTTGTTTCCACCAAAGCAAAGTGAAATTCCCACAAGTGATTGCGGGACGCTTCGCACCCCGGTTTGGGGTTAGGCATTGCAACAGTTTTGCACCTCACTGTACTTCCCTTGAGCAAAGTGTTCTAGCCTGTGGAGACAAGATGCATTGTCTGGGAACCACCAAATTTTGGTTGGTTCTTCGTCATCTTGTCTAGAAGGAAGACACTGGGCTATCAAAAGTCACGCTCGAGGGCTTGAGGATAGCTTTAGTATGAAAGTGACCCAAATGACCAGTGAGGGGGGAAGAATGAATAGAGTGGAGCAAAGAGGAACAAGAGAAAGGAGGAACATACATTACATACGACCTTTGAAATAAAGATGACCATTGTCAAAGACCCAATCATTAAGGAAAGAATGAGGAAACAAAGGGTCACCATCAGCAAGGTTGGTGAGAGTGTGAAGAACTAGTGGGTCAGAAATGGAAGAATTTTTGATATGAGTAGCAAGGAAAACATCTAATGCATTAATAACAGTAGGGTCAGGTAGAATGGGAGTGTTTACATTATCCAGGGTTGTGTCAAGGTAATCATGATGAGAGAACACATTAGTAGGAGTCATCTGAGTGCCCAGAAGAACCTTCCAGATGATATCAAAGTCCTGAAGAAAGAGTGACCAGCAAGCTTGCCGGCGAGAAAGTTTGCAAGGATCTTTGAGATATGAAAGATTTTTATGATTGGTGATGATAGTGACAGGATGGAAGGTTCCTTGGACGTATTGACGCTATTCAGTGAGTGCAAGGATGACAGCGAGGAGTTCACAGTCATAAATATCATAGTTGCATTTGGAAAGTGAAAAGGTGTGAGAGAAGTAAGTGCTAGGGTGAAGATCTCCATTGGTGTCTTCTTGCAGAAGTATGGTACCAGCAGCAAGGAGAGAGGCATCAGTCATAATGGAGAAGGATTGAGAGACATCGGGGATGGCAAAAACAGGACTAGTAGAGAAAGCAGCTTTTAGAGAATCAAATGCTCTTTGTTGGAGAGAGGTCCAAGCCCAAGGGTAGTCCTTGCATGTAAGAAGCATCAAGAGGATGACAGTGTGAGAGAAGTTGGGGATAAATTTTTGGTAGAAATTGGTGAAACCAAGGAAGGATCAGATGCCTTTCACAGAGGTGGGGGGGTTCCAGTTGTGAACAGCTGAAGTCTTAACTGGGTCCATAGTAACTTGTTCTTGGCCAATGATCATGCCAAGAAATTCCATATGGAGGGTATCGAAGATACATTTGACCAATTTGAGAAATAGTTCGTGTTCCTGAAGGTGAAGAAGAACACAACGAGTTCATTCATGATATAAGGCAAGGTCCTCATTGGTATGAATGCCAAGATCATCCATGTAAATCTTGAGCCAACATTCAGTGATCATATCGGTGAAGATGTGGTTCATAAACACTTGGAACGTGGAAGGAGCATTGTAAAAACCAAAGAACATGATAGTGGGTTCAAAGAGACCAAATGGAGTGATGAAGGCAGCCTTCCATTGATCAGTTTCTTTGATACGAATGTTGTTATATCCCCAGCAAATGTCAAACTTGGTAAACCACGTTGAATATTTCATGTTGTCAATAAGTTCAGGGATTAGAGGGAGGGGGTATGCATTGTGGATGGTGTGGGAGTTTAGGTAATGATAATCTTGGCAAGGGTGAAAAGAGCCATCTTTCTTTGGGACAAAAAAGAAGGACATGGCTTGTGGGGATTTGGATGGAAGGATGTGACCAGTCTTCAAGTGTTCGTCAATGAAAGCTCAACAAGTGCCTTGTTCTTTGGAGTTCAATGGGTATACTTTGGCAATTTTTGGCAGGAAAGAGGGTTTTAAATCAATAGTGTTGTCAAAGGGACAATGTGAAGGTAACTGATTATAAGTCTTTTCCAAAAAGACATCTGTGAGATCAGTGCACCAATCCAGAAGTGATGTTTCGACTGGCTTATTTTCTTGGGCAAGTTGAGTAGACAGGGTAATCTTGTTGATAGTTTCACCAGTGGATTCCGAGTGGGGGAGGTGCTCACTAGGAAACACATCAACCCTATTGGGATATCATTCTAAAAAGAGAGCAGATATTTCTTGATCAATGTCGAGACCAAGTCATTGAAGGAAATTGTTACAGTTTTTCTCCTTTTCCCTTGTCTTTATCTTTTCTGTTTTCCTCGACGAGTACACCATTTCCTTGGCCTCTCGCAGACAATATGGGACATAGCATTACTTATCATTAGTCCATTTCATTCTTCGTTTCTTCTTCTTTGATTTCTTTCTTGTTCTACGAACACTTATCTCCTCGGCCGATTCTCTCATATCAGCCTCGTAGTTCCTATCTCTTCCCTTGTATTACTGCGGATGATGCATACGATTACATCATCGTTCTTTTACCTTCTTCTCTATTCCACGATAATGCGTCCCTTAGTACATATACCTACTTGTCGTGTACTTGTAGTCTCTATTCTCGTTCTACGCAATCATAGCGTACTCTTGATTCCTGCAGTCTGATCAACTCAGTCCTTCGTCCTTCATCTCCCTTGTAAAATTCCTGACGTCTGATTGACTCAGGCTTTCGACCTTTATCCTCTGTAAAACTTTGACACTGTTACTTGCTCTGATGTTGGGTCTCTTCGTGAGTACCTCCAGAGAAGTAAACCCTTGAGACATTTCTTTGCGTATGCTTCGCATAATAGAAATGAGGCAGGGAGATTCTTGTCATAGTCAGGGAAGAATTCATCTTTGAGAAAGACAAAGTGTGGGATTTCCAATTGATTCAAGGGTTTCAGGCTTTTAACCAAGGCATACCAAGAATGTTTTGTTTTCTACTGAGGGAAACGACCATAAATTCAATTTCCTCAGATTGTTAGGAAATATGAATGAGTGGTTTGGCTTTCCATAAGATAGTACCTTTCTTATTGGTAGTTCCATTGACATTGTAGGCAGTGATGGATTCAGGCAGACATTTCATTGGAAAATTCATGTGGGTGAGAATGCCAAGATCAATGAAGTTTCCGGTGGCTCTGGAGTCGATGAGAGCAGAGTCAATGATGATTTTGTTTCCAACTTGTAGTTTTATGGGAAAGCAAAGAGTTTGTTCATTTTGGAGAGCTACAAGTACATGGCTAATTTCATGGGAAGAAGACATCAAGACAACTTCCTGGTTTAAAAATCCTATTCAATACAAAGGACAGAAACTTCCTCCATTTTTGGTTCTTTGTAACACATTTGCAGAACTTGCAAAATTTCAGCTTCATTCTTTCCCTGCATTTTGAGGGGATTTATGAACATGGAAAGGTCAAAGGGAGTACCCACTGTGGGAGTGGGAGAAAGTTGTGTTTCTGAGGAACAGATGGTCTGGGGGTGAGGAGGAGGATGAGTGGAGGGATTTCAGAATTTGGTACACTAGGTGGCATTGTGTCCAACATTTCAGCAATGGAAACAACGTCCTTCTCAGATGCATTTAGCATATTCTTGGGGGATTAATTTGGAAATCATGACGATGTCAATGTCCATAGCATTGGGGTCTTTGATAGAAGAAGGTTGGAAAAAGTTGTATGATCTCCCTCCTTTCAAAGCAAGAATACGCATTTTCTGCACATGGAACGTCTTTGCTTGGTCAATCCAACCATTAATAGAGTTGGAGATGACAGCCATGGAGAGAATCATGATGGCGAGTTGTTGGTTAAGTCCAAGGGAGAACTGGTCGATGAGGGTCACATTGTCAGTGATTCCAGCACAAGCAGAGAGATTCTGGAAATTAGTGATATATTTCTGGAAACCATCTTTAGTGACTCCATCAGGATGACGAAAGGATTTCTAAACTAATTTGAAAAGTTCATGACGAGCGGTTGCTTTGATATTGAAGGGACAAAAAGTGGATTTGAAGTTTTGTGAACTTCGCAAAGGTTTTGTCAGAGGCGGCGACCTGGATGTTGGCCATGCGATCATACCACATCTCAGAGAACGAGATGCCATGTCCTTGGCTCATCTTGTTCAATGTGGTCATGATTCATTCATTGTCGGTGGTGTACAAGATGGGATTGATGGAAAAGTAGGCATGTATGGCCTTGATCCATCGAATGGAATTGGCAGGTTCATCGGAGAAGTCAGCTGGAAGAGCAGCTTTTAATTCTGTGGGTCGAGACATGGGAGTTACTTGGGATGGAATGGGTGGGTTAACAGGGGTACAAGGAGGTGCAGAGGTCGATGGGTTCATTGGGGTGCGAGGATGTCTTGGGGTTCCTGGGGTGTGAGGGTGTACTGCAGCAGCAGTCTGATATGGGTTGGCAGTAGTGCAAGGGGGTTCAGTGATTTCTGGGGCATCAATGTCGATCTCGTTATCAAAGTGGGGTTCGGGTGGAGGAAGCCTGTAGGCTCGTTGAAGGGCACAGTCAGAAATCTTACCAATAGAGGGGGTGTCCTGCCCCTAAGTATGAGAGACAGAAGGAAACACTCATTCTTTTGTTATGCATAGCATACACAAGAAGAAACTTGAGGGACAGAATACTTCTCAGGAGGTACTCATGAAGAGACACTTTATCTGAGAAGATATTCAGGATGAGAGTACTGTATGGTAATTTTGGACCATTCTGGGGGTGCATTCGGATACTTTTATTATTATTCACTTGCTCACAATTCCGGGGGTGTGTTAGAGTAATCATTTGCTACCTACTATGCCACTTTTCGCTTATATAACTACGTAGATTATCTCGTGACTCACCACATACCACACTTTGTCCATTATCACAAATAACATCTGCTGATCACTCTGCATCACATCCCACTCTCGGCATACAACATTTCAACACCCCAGCATATGGGCCAGGCCTGGATCACTACCCTTGCTAGATGGACCACTCTGTACAGTGTCAACCCCAAAAGCAGTGATAGCCAAGTCCTTCCAGTCCTGGCTGGGAGGAGAGTATTGGTGGTGGCTGATCTTGGCCAGACCATGAGACACATGGTGTTGATTGGGGGCCATAACTGCTCAGGGTACACCCCATTGCACATGATCCGAAACACCCCTCGTGTTTGGTTCTGTGTATTAGATTACTTCACGAGGTTCAAGTTTACTTGTACTCCATAATGCACATGTGGTTCAACTGCTGAATGTGTAGTTCACAATGGGTATACAGTACTCTGACAATACATGTGGTAGGGGTGGCAGATATCCTTCTGACTTCGTAACAGGAACTGGAGGAGATGGGGGATCAGCCTGATTTGGGCGTTGCGTGAATCATATCTAATACATTGAACCGAATAGTACAAGCTCGGGGAACTCCGAGTCCGAGCTTCGATCGTGTGTAATGATCGGACCTGCCACCGTGCCACGTCATTATGAGGGTGTCTCATGATCTGGTCAAGGTTGGTTCCAAAGAAGGGCTCTCGTGAACTATGGTCGCCGACCCACGCTTTCTCCTCGTCTGGAATCAAGATCAGTTGCCGCCCACTTAGAGTCTTCCAACGACGACAGTCACTGAATCACAACGTGGATTGATTTTTCAGGCTCTGGGGTCGATGACCCATCAACAACGGCGAGCGGGGATCTGCCATTTGCTTATCATGGGTTCCTACTAATCAACACCCTAGATCACATGTATCGCCACAGGAAGCACTTCTTCGGGGTTTTTCTTGCAATCATACCTGTGAGATTGGGCAGCCGAACAAGCCCAGGGCCTCCTGAGGCATGAGGCATCTCATAAACACGATATATCAAATGGTCCCGGATCGATACGCCACCCCAACTTGCCGGTAACGCACGCAGTGGGTGTAGACCGTCGGTTCAGAAGCAGCTTGAATGGTTGGTTCTGACAGTACCGCATCGATCGATGATGTCCTACCATTTCCAGCGTGTTCCTTATTCCACGCATGCTCCATGGTTGGGTACCCGCCGCTCAAAGTGGAGAAACGGCCCTAGTACCGGTATCTGGGTACGAGATGGGATTGAATATTGGGGTGTTGCTTCTGTAAGTGCACCACTGACATGCCCTGCCAGTGGAAGCGGGTAGTGTGCAATCTCCGAGTCACTGCTCTTCCAAAAACGTGTGGCACCATCTCGTCGAAATTCCCCAGCCGCACGTTCCGCTTTGGCTAGCAGTTCGGCATCGCAAACGTATAAATACCAGCCTTTCTTTCTCGAATGTGCACCAACACCCAGTCCATTCCCAAGTTCTACTCACAATGCCAGTCGTTCCCGACGGTAAATATAAGATCGTCAGCGTCCTGTACTCGCCTCCCAGTGTGGATAAAAAGGACGAGCAGGTCGCTGACCTCATTGATGGTGGGCCTGGACCGATCGCTGGGCGCCCGGACGCCGATGTCCACAACGATCAGGTTCGTGCTATCCTTTGTAGAGGACTCCACTCACCCGTTCAGTAGTGGGTCGTTTGGAACAAGTACAATCTACCAGACAGCGACTCGGTCACCATCCAGAGTGTGAAAGCCTCTGGGACCTACGCGTATGGAGCCCCGGTGTTGGTACGTGCGCTCTGGGATGGGATGATATCAATGTGCGGAACTAACTACGTTTTAATGCTGATAGGGTAATCCAATAGTCGGTAATAATACTAGCGATGCCATCATCTGGACCCTCGTCAAGAGAGAGAGACCTGATGGGCGCGTAGTATTCAAGTGAGTTTGGCATTGATTTCTTTACCCGCCCCTGTTAACATCGAGTCCCCACAAGCATCCAATATCCGGATAAACCGCACGACGACCTGGTCTGGGAGCTCAAAGAGAAAAACCAGAATGTATCGATACCCATTTTTCCACGCCCGCAGGGATACCTCTCACACTTGTTCTTCCCAGATTACATTCGGCAGCTACCACGATCATGGTACGCAACCTTACAACGAGTGGCTCTTCGTGCCCCCCAACTAGCCCTGTTACCCGAGAACCGCACAGCACAAGTGCTAGTGACCCCTCCCCCCCAAAAAAAAAAAGATCGGTTGTATGTACGATATCGTAGCAGAGTTTCTGAGTTTTCTGAATCACGGTGCATGTGAATGGAATGGAATCCCGCGACGCTTGAATGTGACTGTGGGAATAGTGTCCCATCAACGGCTCTGGATGTCAGTTTACTAGATAGTTACTGAACTAGGGTCGGCTACAGACATGGGCGTTGCCGGACAAGAACATTGGAAAATGGATCGGACGGGACGAGACGAAACGAGTATGGCAGGAAACCGATTGGTTACATCTTGAGGCACACCCCAGTGCCCAGTTTATTTGACGTTTGGTAGACGAATGCCGCATCGTAACACCTGCTTCCAGCAAGGTATTACCAAGTGGCACCCAGACGCATTTTCACCACTGCCGACGGATCTTATAGTTAAAACACGCCAGAAGTGATTTTTTAAAGGAAAAGTCTCCACTATGAGGCAAAAAAAAACAGGAAGGTCTGCGTACTAGTCCCCTACATTTCAGACTCTTGTTTCGCAAGTCGTGTGCAGCGTAGTCGTAGTAGGATCAAAGACGACTAAAGGGATCAACAAGTTGAATATTGTACCCTGTGATCGGCGCAAACACACACCAACGGTTCCATAATTCGGCGTTGTAGAGTAAGTGTTCAGAACTGACGAAGGTTGTGGAGATTAGATAGCCTGTGCGGACATCCTGTGTATCCTTGTCAGGCCTGCGCGGATGAAGAACCAAAATTCTTGAGTGTCTCAAACATGAAGACAAGTGTTTACGGGAAGTCATCCAATAGAACAACAGGCGAATGGTTGCGTAGGGGATCAGAGGCTGTAAGACAGGCAAACGGGGACAGGAGTGGGATATGCGACTCGGGGCAACCAGCGTCCGCAAACGGGGTTCACGGATGGTAGTCACAACCATGCCTTTGCCTCAATCAAATACGTGGCGTACGTTGACACAAAATGCCAGACATACAATCAAGTTGGGTGATGGATGCGATCGATGGCGTTCATTCGGCGGAACGGGGCCGCAGGATACACACACGAGACGTGTTGGGGTATACGTTGATCGACAACTTGCCCGTGAACTTGAGTACCGTGCATCCGTGATCCATGCCAAAAGCAGATGCCATATCCGGCATACGAAACAGGACACACGCCGCATCGGCTACCTGGCCGAAGAAGGCAGTAAAATAGACGAGAACAGAGGACTAAATGTCGTGCGGGACAACCCGTCCTGGTCTGCTATCGTGGATTCTGATTCGTCGAGCCGACAGTCGGCACGCGGTGAAGTGTAGCGCCTCATGCAACGGGTGGCAACCTGTCAACCTCGCAACTATTCGTATGCATGTTTTCGTGACGCGGTGCCTTGATGGAGGAACGATATCAAGGAACCGACAAGCGCTGAAGACATGGATACACAATGTGGAGAAGCCGCACCTTGCCCATTTCCCTGCTCCATCGTGTCGCTGGTGGCCACGTCGTTCTGCTCAACGTCAGTGAGGTGATATATGCGATGGTGAATGGCGGGTACGAGGATCTTCAGCGGTAGTGACAGTGGGGTTCAAGTATGGCGAGACAACACGCCCCCCCCCAAAAAAAAAAAACAGAGTCAGGCTGTCCACTCGACATCGTGAGCCAATACGTATCTTGAAGCACCACGAGACAGCCGAGCCGGGAAGACCTTCGGAAACTTCCGGCTACTTGACGAACACCGCCACAGCGGGTTCAATCGTGACCAATCCTCCGAGATCGCCATCACACCACATGCGGTTTAATCACTGCTGGACGAAGAACGACCTCCTGTGGGTATGAACCCGAACGAATACCTGCACGTGTCGATGTTCATCTGATGAGCATCTCAGCTCACCACAAGGAAGGGAGGTCATACGGTCTATTTGTGACACCACGCCGTTACCCCTGTCGGGGCCCCGCGGTCCGCTGCAAGACGTCACAGGATGTTTTTTCAGCAGAAATGTGGTAAAGTATATAAGAGAAGCGGAAACACAGCTTGTGGTTCACATTTGGCCTTTCATGGCTACGTCATTCTTCATTCTCGCACTTCGCTTGGCTAGTGTGGTAGGCTTGCACAACGGTGTCGCTCGTACGCCACCCATGGGATGGAACCCATACAACGTATACTTGTCAGTCCCTTCTTGTTCTCATCCCTGCAATCATTGACTTGGACACATGGAACCTTCGAGATGGAACACGGACGAAGTCCAATATCGTGCTGTCGCCCACGCCCCAAGTTGTCCAATCGAGCTTGAACGATCTCGGTTACAAGTACTTCAATTTAGTATTTCGACGACTTGGGGTGCGCAAAGAGATGATTCGATGGAACCGGCACGGATCTTCTCCAGGACAAAGTGCGTCATTTATACGGCCCACATTGCCCACGCAGACACCACGGGCTGGCTCGGATCCGTCGTCGTCTCTGTCACCCCACCGCGAGATCGGTTCTCGCACATACACTTAGGCTGTGCTTGAAAGGCAACTCGTATCAGAATGTCCGAACCTTCACGACGATCCCGATCCCGGACACCTTTGGTGTGACGGTGCCCATCCATTTCTACTATGCCTCCGGGGCGACCCACGAGCATTTGAGTAACGTCCATCCAGCTTGCGGGCGCAAGGCTTGAGCGGCGACACTACGACGTTGAAAGGCGTCGTGTGGTGTGACCTGAATCGCACAGCGGTGTATCATGCCCTCGCCCAAGGGACTCTGATAGGATCTGGAGACATATATCCTATACGTTTCGTGACAATTAAGATACTACAGCGTAAACTGCTCGACGTGAATAGCCACCCCGCCCAGTTCAACCCCTCGCACAACCCCCAATCGAGCGACCGCATTTTGCGCTTCTCTTGTCAAACTCGCCGGTCCGCTCGCACAGACCGCCACGCCCCCTGCCCGTCCGCTCATTTCGATCCGCCCCACACCATGACGCTCTGTATTATATTCCCCGACCGAACCCGCCAAAGCGGACGAAGCGCTCCGAGGGCTGGTTAGGTCGTGAAGTAACCCGTATATCGACGGCCTTGTTATCGTCACATCGCAGTTTGGGATGAAAGGCACTGCTTCCGGATCACACAGACACGTGACAAAGATTGAGATGTGGAGATCGATTGAGGAGTTGACAGCCGTGTTGGCAATGTCTGTCAACATGGGCGCAAACCAGGGAATATTGCCTAAATCACATAGCGGGGGAGAATCGAACCGATTTTCGTGGATAAGGCACATCGATGGGCTAGTAGTGAGGGAGGGAGCTCACCAAAAGACCGGATATACCACGCGAATTCGATGCACCGAGTCCGCTCGCCGCCGCCGCGACGCAGCTTGACGCACCGTCCCACGATATCGTCCAACAAACCGAGAGTAAACGTGATGCCGGACCCCCCAGAGACGAGCAGCACCGTCTCATACTGCCCAAGGTCGACGCTCGACCCCCCATAGGGTCCGTCGACCATGACCTGAAGAGGGACCGATACGTCCTTGTCATTGGATGTCTCATCCGTCGCGGCCAACCTCTCTTGCTCCCCACGGACAAACGTATTAAGTGCGCGCGTCCAATCACCGTTGACACGTGCACCGAGGAGTAAGCCAGGATTGGACAAACACGAGTACGCAGGCGGAGCAGAGAGAATGCTCAAGGGGTGACTCTCCAGGATACGCCCAGAGAAAAAGACCCGGAGGCAGATGTGTTGACCTGCGACCCACCCCCCATCACAGTCATGCACACGGAGCTAAGGGCTCGTCGTCAGTACATCCATACCGACGACATGCAAACACACTCACGAGCGTCATCGACTCGTCCGGGGCTATCACCGTGGCGTCCTTGAATCGATAGCGAAGGAGGCGCAGGAACATGTCTGCCCCATACAATGCAAGCGGAGGGAATATCCACGGCCGCGCGTATATCGAATGATAGCACACGCACACAAAGAACGCAACAAACGCGAGCACACTAGATGCACGCATGTCTGTATCATCACCACTTTTCCATCAGCACAAGTCAGCCGGTGGGTGCTCACTGGATCACGAAGAACGCTTGATAGAACCATTTTCGGATCGGCCGGAGTGAAAGGAGAACGATGGAGCCAAGCATCGCAAGGGACGCGACCCCCGAGGCTTCTTTCTGTTGTCCGAGGATGGGAAGACCGTACTGGACGTGATTGCGGATCCAGAGACTGCCGTGGATTGCCGCAGAGAGGAACATGAGCCGTCCTGCCATGCGATGGAGAAAATTGAGTTTTTCATAACCGTGACCTGGTCCGAGGAGGAATGACAAAAGAGAGTTTTTGGTGGCGAATAGGAACACGATCGGGAATTGGGCAAACGCAAGGAAACCTGGGGGGTGGTCGTTGACAGCCCGAAGTTAGCAGAGAAGCCGACGGAAAGGAGGGGTTGCGTACCTGCTCGGTTTGGGTTGGAAATAAGGGGTGCATCCTTAATAATGCATACCAACGTGATCGCAAGATATGCCGCCAGAACGAAAACTAAAACACAGCGTCAGTCATCCAACGGGGAAGACGAATACGAGTTGGGTATGATGTACTCTGTCCAGCGTTCAACTCGAGATATGGCACGGACCATTCCCGAACAGATACCAACGAGTCCCAATAAATTGCTATTTTGCGACGCCCAGAGAGGAGTGGGGACGGGGACGACTTTTCCTCGCTTACCACAGCTGAATACCACCTCTTTTCAGAACCTTCGGAAACGCCAGACAACCCCATCACTGCACGCCCCTGTCTCAACCTGTGCACGAGCGACGGAAGGGAGATGATGATAACGGCGCCCAGGCACGAACACCAGATTGCGGTGAATCTACCCTGCCATATTGGATCTTGGACGTACGAACTAGGAGATAAAGTATGTGAATATGCACATCATGCATTAATCACGAACGACCAGAAACACTGGGCGAGTTTTGGACGTACTTGTAGATTTGTAAACTGGTTGGAATCGTTGGAGGCGCACCATAGGACATGATGGCAACGAAGCACCGCGCACAATGTCACACCAACGTGAGACGGTGGCCTTTAAACGGCCACCGTGAGCGCTCCACCGGGCTGAATGTAACTGGTGACTCAGAAAAAGCCTTGGCCGTTTCCGGTTTATTTGTCCGGTGTAAATACACCGCACTAGGGTTGTCAGTAGTCTGGTGACTTGTCAGGGCCAAATGCCTACACCCAGCCTCCCATGTCATTTCGGACTGTATCCTGAAGAGGTACTTACAGTCCCACCGACTTTCTTGGCCTCTGGGACATCATTGATTTTGATCCAGTGATCACGTTTGATGATCATTGACAATGCTCAGGTGACAACCAGAATTATCTAAAAAAACATTCCACCTACACCCGCCCCAATCCCAGTCGATACTCTGCGAGAAACGCGAGTCGAAACGTCCTACAGACACGCCAAGCTCGTCAAATGGGTCTTCGAACACATGCATGACCCCCAACGTTAAGAAACGTATGTGCTGCCAACAGGACGCCTCTTGCGGTACTGAACATAAATGATAGTGAATGCTTGTTGGATTTCTGGAAGATCGACGAAGACGATGATGACCGATGATCTGGGCGAGAATGGAAGCAAAAGGACATCATCGCCAAGGGATTTGCCCTTCAGACTGCGCGTCGGGGATATTTGTAGTGTGTGCATCACACAAGGTGTCAATCAGAGTGGGCCAGGCGCTGATGCATTCGACCCAGTACCGTTCAAGACGCGTCGCCAGTCATCGTTCCAACATGACTAGAAAGTACGCGCTGATACATGTTTCTACCATCGCACCCACAATGGTCGGTACCCAGCCGAGAAACCACAGTGGCTGCACGCATGATCTGTGGTGATCAAGTCCGCTCATCGGTTCCTTGGGTGTAGCATATGGCCGACAGCCAGGTTCGTGGGTGCGTCCATCGACATGTCCATACCATTAGACTGAGCAAATATAGGGTGACAAACAAGGCTAGCGCAAGCACCGGCCATGGCGTCATAATCTTGGTCGTCTGTAATGAAGTGGTCAGATGCGTTACCAAGGGCAGACAATGATTGAAGGGATGTCCCGCCATACCAATACCAAGTTAGCAGGAGGCAATGGGTGGGTCGGGGATTCGTCGCTTCAGAATCTGGTGGCAGGGTTGCAATGCGCATACTGGATACGTCTACCCTGCATGTTCTGTGATGATGGCACGCCAAACGTGTCTAAAGTTCGCTCCGTTTTACTAGGCACAAAATGAAACGATCCGTCCGGTCAGGCCAACTTGAAGGCCAACCTTCTATTGGGAACCAATTCCTCTGCATCACAGCGCGTCGCTTGCAACACGTCTTCACATCTGTATCCCACTCCATTTATATGCATTGTACTTCAGATATAAAGCGCACAAAATTCTGCTGTGATATCCTATATACATACATCCAACCTTTTTTCTTTTTTCGACGAGTCATTGACACTTGTCCTGAACAGTCTTCAGGTAACGAACTGCGTGTTCATGGTTAGGCTGGCACGAACGACCACACCGTATTCTCTTTCCCAGACTGATGGACGAGCACAATCTGTAATGAACAAGCGTGAGAGGTATCTACTATCCGTGCACCCAGGAGTGGCAAAATGCATATTGATACATTCTGGTAGTCGGTACCCCCAAGGAGCTCCCAGACATAGCTAGCATCTTCAGATTGGAGGCTCGGAGAAACTCGATTGGCAGGTAGAGAAATCAGTACTTGCCACTGTCATCTTTGGTCCAGGTCGTGACGCGGTTGGCACCGAAGAGTGAAGCGCCGCATTGACATTGGAGAGTAGTTAGTTCCACACGTCTGATATCACCCAATCGCTGAGCGCGCGGACTTGGAACTGTTCAGCATTCACGTAGGTTCCATGGTGGAACGCACTCTCGATGGTGGTTTCGTTGCCGCCAGCTCCTTGGTTCGTGATCTTCCACTATTGAACGGGTGAGTGAAGCCCTCTACAAAGAGCAGCACGAACGTTAGCGTCCTTATTTTCAGGATCCGTGAGTACCAGGATGAGACTATCACTGGGAATGAGGGGAGCCATTGTGAGAAGAACTCGAGAGTGCACTGGATGCCGATGCACATTTGAGCCGGAAAGGTTACACGTTTGCAAAGTCAACCTACTGGCCAAAGCGGAAACTGCGGCTGAGAAACACCGCGGAGTTCGAAAGGCCATGCCAAACGTTTCGGGAATCGGGATGTGCAACGATTCCGAGATTGCACTCGCCTTGGGGTGTTTTCCAAGTGTGGTACACTTACCAAAGCACTGCAGCACCCCGAT
This sequence comes from Boletus coccyginus, assembly GCA_025782845.1. Taxonomy (NCBI): domain Eukaryota; kingdom Fungi; phylum Basidiomycota; class Agaricomycetes; order Boletales; family Boletaceae; genus Boletus; species Boletus coccyginus. The sequence goes on from JAHZSR010000085.1 coordinate 25,540, forward strand.
ATTCAGTTGCTGACACCCATCTCGTTCCACTGATGGGAGATTGTGATCGAGTAAACCACAGTCCTGTCTGTGTGCGTGGGAGGACGCTCGGGCTGCCGAATTCCACCCGTCAGACACCCCTCTCCGAGGATTGGGGTCGGGCCACTACAAGGGTGTACAACATCATAGGGCAGGGGCGAAAGAGGGGACGGGATAGGGTGCGGTTTCGAGCCTGCGAAAGCTCCTGTCAGGGGGGTACCGCCGCCCTTCCGAATCCGAGACCATGTATACCAGCCTTACGCCCTACTGGGGGAGTTGGCCAGGCCAGGTGCGAGCCTGGGGATGCGACAGGTTGGCTTTATAGAATGGGGGATACGAGGGGAGGTGTGAGGCTTCCATGCCTGACTCCAGCATCCGTCGGGACTTTTGCGGCGTTGCACACACAGCCACTGTGGGGTCCGCTCCCACGGACGTTCGACAAGCAACAGACTGATGAAGAAGCGAGCCTTTTTCCTCACACCATGATTATGACTCCCTGGTCCGTCCTCTTGTTATGTTCGTATGTCGCTCCTACACTTTCTCAGTCCAATGGTATGGACATGTCGATGGACATGCCCATGGACCTCGCCGTTGGCCATATGCTACCTTATCTCCACTTCACTCCAGGCGATACCGGTGAGCGAACTTGGTCATCCTAAATCATGCATACAACTGAGAGAAACTAGTGTGGTTTCTCGGCTGGGTACCGAGTAGTGTGGGAGCGATGTTAGGCACCTGTATCGGCATGTTCTTGCTTTCCATGTTGGAACGATGGCTGTCGGCGTGTCTCGAGCTCGCGGACCGGCACTGGGTCGAAAGGTAAATATCGCCTGATTCACTTTTTTGACACCTTGTGTACGAAGGTCTCACACCTTCTATATAAAGGGCAACCATCGTGGTCGTTGACAAATCTCATGATACCAAGTTCGCGTCCATCACCGTCTGGATTATCGACACCGTCATCATCTTCGTCAAGTCTCGAGAAATCCACGTGGCGTTCATCACCGTTCGTACCCGAGTTCGAGATCACGAGAGGCGTCCTATTTGGAGCGCAAACGTTTCTCAAGGTCCTCCTGATGTTGGCAGTCATGTAGGTATTTGACGACCCAGCCCCACCTGGCTGAACTGAGCATATCCGTAGGACGTTTCAACTCGCATTTCTAGTGTCGATTGCGATAGGATCGGGCGTCGGGGAAACGTTGTTTAGCCGGTTCTCGTCACTTCACGACACGAGCACTGATCAACTGTATGAATGAAGTTCTGGGTTCCACTATACGTTTACATTGCTCGATGTATCCCTTGGCGGGACGGCACCTTTTGAGACATCCTGGAGTAGCGCAAAGAGTACTTTTTTCCAATGTAATTCGTTTATTTTTCTCGGTTGACTGATGACTCTGAATCGTGCTTCAGTTACCGTATTTTGCGATCACGCGGGTATATACCATCAAGGATATACCACTTTTGTCTTCCCAACCGACAGCAAGATTTGAGGGTCAGTTTTCACGTCCCATGGTTGCGGCTCGTTGCTTACTGTTTTCCATATTCCACATCCTAATCGTCCTGTCGCAAGCAACGTGACCAATTGGCTCTAGGTAGGGATGTGCCAACCCACCCGATATCAGTGGTCGTGTACTGTAAGTAGAGTTGAAACTCTCTTAAAAAAAGTATCGTTAATCCAAGTCGAGGCTTCGAGTAAGCGGTCGGGACGCAGTCATCCTCACTCGAATTCTTTCCCGTGTTCCGACCTACGCCTCGTCGTCCTGCTGTCCACCTGGTTCCGTCGGAATTCGAGCCCCGCAAAGCCTGTGGGCTCGAAACGAGTGCCAGTTATTTCTGGAGGTTGCCAATTAACACCCAGATCTAGATCGACCCCACCGGCCTCGTGTGGTGGTCTCATTCGATCTCTTACAATTTCTGTTCGAATGGGAATGGAAGTCACTGAGTCCCTCTGAGGTGGCCGCCGGGATCGTAACGAAGATAAGTATTCAATGCGTGGTCAAGGCGGGACAGCGGGCTACATTGTCCTGAACATCGTGTCCAAATCTTCCTCTGGTTTCGATCGACCGTTTACTGCAAGATTCCAAGGTAGATCGAGTGCGTGAGTCTGTGGTTCGGTGCGTCCGTGCCTCTCCAACGTTGCTGTTCGATTCGTTTGCACTACCATACATATAGTTACCCCGCTCCCGGTAGTCCCTTTTGAAATATCAGTTTGGTTTCGGTATGCTTGAAGAACAAACCACAAGTCTATTCTGTCCTGGATTGGCGCTCTGCAGTTCATATAGTATACCTCTGGCAGGGATCGCGACGTGTTGGTCCCGGGGGAGGCAAACTGTCAAGAAAATTCACATCGAAGCGCGTCCTGGCCATGGCCCAGTGACTGAGTACTAATCACTACCCTTGCTAGACGGACCGTTCCGTACAGTGTCAACCTCAAAAGTAGTGATGGCTAAGCCCTTCCATTCCTGGTTGGAAGGGACTGTATTGGTGGCAACTGATCTTAGGCCAGACCACGAGACAGGTGGCGTGGGTCGGCAGCCATAACTCGGGGGAGTATCAACCTTGATCAGACCATGACATAGTTGGAGTAGGTGGATGCCCATAATTCATCGGAGTAATTGGGAGCCGATTTTGACTAGACCTGGCATGAGAAAGTTGACATGCTCAGTACGTGTACAGGATCGTGGCACCCCGTTGCACATGTTCGGAGGCCCTGCGGTGCACCCCCTCGTGTTCGGTTCTATGCATTCTGTATTCGGTTACTTCGCCGCAAGGTTTCAAGTTTACCCGTATTCATCAATACATTGAACCGAATAATACAATCTCGGGAACTCCGAGGCGGGGTTTCGATCGTGTGTAAAGATCGATGATCGTTGAAGTGCATACCGTGTCTCATGACCTGGTCAAAATCGGTTCCCAAGACTCCGAAGAATTATGGTCGTCGACCCATTCCAACTTTATCATGGTCCCGCCAAGGTCGGGTCGTCCCACGCCAACTTTTCCCTCGTCTGGCCAAGATCAGCTGCCGCAAATACACTCTTCCAAGTTCCAACGACGATGGTCATTGAATCACGGCGTGTATATTTTTCGACCTCTGGGCTCGATGGCCCATCAAATAATTTAAACAACGGCGAGCGGGGATCTGTCACGCGTTGCTTACCATGGGTTCCTACTGATCAGTACCCTAGATCACATGCATCACCACAGGAAGCACGTCCTGGGGGGTTTTCTTGCAGTTGTACCTGTGAGATTGGGCGGCCGAACAAGAGGAAGCCTTAATACGATATCAAGTGGTTCCATTGAATTGAAACGCCACCCCAACTTTGCCGGTAACGTACGCAGAGGGGTTAGACAGTCGATTCAGAAGCAAGTTGAATGTCAGTTCTGACGATATCGCATCGATCGATGACGAGTCCTACCATTTCCAGCGTCATCCTTGTTCCATGCATGCTCCATGGTTGGGTACCCGCCGCTCAAAATGGAGAAACGGCCTTAGTACCGGTATCTGGGAACGAGATGGGGGCAACAACTGAATATTGGGGTGTCTTCGGTAAGCGCACCACTGATGTTGCCAGTGGAAGCGGGTACCGTGCAGTGTCCGAGTCACTGCACTTCCGGAAACGTTTGGCATCATCTTGTCGAAATTCACTGTATTTTTCAGCCGCACATTCCGCTTTGGCTAGCAGGCTGGCTTTGCAAACGTATAAATACCAGCCTTTCTTGCTCGAATGTGCATCAACATCCAGTCCATTCCCAAGTCCTACTCACAATGCCAGTCGTTCCCAATAGTATATATAAGATCATCAGCGTCAAGTACTCGCCTCCCAACGTGGATAAACCGGACGAGCAGGTCGCTGACCTCATTGATGGTGGGCCGGGACCGATCGCTGGGCGCCCGGACGCCGTTGTCCACAACGACCGGGTTCGTGTTATCCTTTGTAGAGGACTCCACTCACCCGTTCAGTAGTGGATCATTTGGAACAAGTACGATCTACCAGACAGCAACTCGGTCACCATCCAGAATGTGAAAGCCCCTAAGACCTATGCGTATGGAGCCCCGGCGTTGGTACGTGCGCTCTGGGATGGGATGATATCAATGTGCGGAACTAACTACGTTTTAATGCTGATAGGGTAATCCAATAGTCGGTAATAATACTAGCGATGCCATCATCTGGACCCTCGTCAAGAGAGAGAGACCTGATGGGCGCGTAGTATTCAAGTGAGTTTGGCATTGATTTCTTTACCCGCCCCTGTTAACATTGAGTTTCCACAAGCATCCAATATCCGGATAAACCGCACGATGACCTGGTCTGGGAGCTCAAAGAGAAAAACCAGAATGTATCAATACCCATTTTTCCACACCCGCACGGATACCTCTCACACTGGTTCTTCCCAGATTATATTCGGCAATTACCACGATGGTACGCAACCTTACAACGAGTGGATCTTCGTACCCGTCTAGCCCTGTTACCCGAGAACGCACAGCACAAGTGCTAATGACCTCCAGAAAAGCGAAAGGAAAAAAAAAAAGGGTTGGTTGTGTGTACGATATCGTATCAGAGTGTTTGAGTTTTCTGAAGTACAGTGCATGTGAATGGAATGCGCCGCTTGAATGTGACTTTTCTATGGGACGAACCAGAGGATTTGTAAGAACAGGGGCCTACCTTGGTTCTGAATGTCACCAACAGGGTCGGCGTTGCACGACACCTTGCTGGACAAGATTGGAAAATGGCTTGGATGAGACGAGTATGGCAGGAAACAAATTCAATGGACAGAAACGGTACACCTCAGGAAGGACATTCTCGGTACCTATAGTGCCCTTCGAGGGGGGTTAGTTATTTGTAAATCCTTCGTCCTCTGAGGCCCAGCTTCACGAGGTTCTAATAATAGACTTCTTTGTTGACTGTTCCGGGAGCATCTGGGACCTCTTACGCACCTCACTCAGACCTCGTGCGTCCCTCCTGCTCCCCTGAATATCATCCGGCATGCCTCTCAGGCAGTCCTCACGAGCTCGTCGTCACCCTCTGGATAGTAGCCTACTCTTCGTCACTTCGTGATGGTCCTCCTGTCTGTAATAGGCTCGAAGTTAACTCAGTACATCTATGAACCCGGGTGACACCAAAAACCAATGTCAGCACGAGCCAACAATGAATAATAGTGACAATCTCATGTCACTGAACAGAAAGTGGACATCGAAATAGTGATCATTTCACTATATTTTCGGCGATCAGTGAAGGCGTCACCAATCAAAAGTGGGTTTACTTCCCACAGTGCAAGTTAGGTGATGGATGCGATCAATGGCGTTCATTCGGGGGAACGGGGCCGCGGGATACACACACAAGACGTCTTCCAGGGGATGCGTTGGTCGGGAAGGACTTAGGATCGGGCGTCGGTGAAACATTGTTTAGCCGGTTCTCGTCACTTCACGAGCATCGATCAACTGTATGAATGAAGTTCTGTGTTCCATTATGCGTTTACGTTGCTCGATGTATCCCTTGGCGGGACGGCACCTTTTGAGACATCCTGGAGTAGCGCAAAGAGTACTTTTTTCCAATGTAATTCGTTTATTTTTCTCGGTTGACTGATGACTCGTGCTTCAGTTACCGTATTTTGCGATCACGCGGGTATGTGCCATCAGGGATATACCACTTTTGTCTTCCCCAACTGACAGCAAGATTAGAGAGTCAGTCTTCACGTCCCGTAATTGCGGCTCGTTGCTTACTGTTTCCATATTCCGTATCCTGATCGTCCTGTCGCAAGCAACATGACCAATTGGCCCTAGGTAGGCATGTGACCCACCCGATATCAGTGGTCGTGGACTGTAAGTAGAGTTTAGACCCTTCTAAAAAAAGTATCGTTAATCCAAGTCGAGGCTTCGAGCAAGCGGTCGGGATGCAGTCATCCTCGCTCGAAATGTTCCTACCTACGCCTCGTCGTCCTGCTGTCCACCTGGTTCCGTCGGAATTTGAGCCCCGCAAAGCCTGTGGGCTCGAAACGAGTGCCAGTTATATCTGGAGGTTGCCAATTAACACCCAGATCTAGATCGACCCCTTCCCATCTACCACCGGCCTCGTCTGGTGGTCTCATTCGATCTCTTACAATTTCTGTTCGAATGGGAATGGAAGTCGCTGAGTCCCTCTGAGTTGGCCGCCTGAATCGTAATGAAGATAAGTATTCAATGCGTGGTCAAGGCGGGACAGCAGGCTACGTTCACTTTCGTTGTCCTGGACATCGTGTCCATAACTTCCTCTGGTTTTGATCGACCGTTTACTGCAGGATTCCAAGGTAGATCGAGTGCGCGAGTCTGTGGTCCGGTGCGTCCGTGCTTCTCCAACGTTGCTGTCCGATTCGTTTGCACTACCATACATATAGTTACCCCGCTCCCGGTAGTCCCTTTTGAAATATCGTTTGGTTTCGGTATGCTTGAAGAACAAACCACAAGTCTATTCTGTCCTGGATTGGCGCTCTGCAGTTCATATAGTATACCTCTGGCAGGGATCGCGACGTGTTGGTCCCGGGGGAGGCAAACTGTCAAGAAAATTCACATCGAAGCGCGTCCTGGCCGGGCCTAGTGACTGAGTACTAATCACTACCCTTGCTAGACGGACCGTTCCGTACAGTGTCAACCTCAAAAGTAGTGATGGCTAAGCCCTTCCATTCCTGGTCGGAAGGGACTGTATTGGTGGCAACTGATCTTAGGCCAGACCACGAGACAGGTGGCGTGGGTCGGCAGCCATAACCCGGGGGAGTATCAACCTTGATCAGACCATGACACAGTTGGAATAGGTGGGTGCCCATAATTCATCGGAGTAATTGGGAGCCGATCTTGACTAGACCTGGCATGAGAAAGTTGACATGCTCAGTACGTGTACAGGATCGTGGCACCCCGTTGCATATGATCGGAAGCCCTGCGGTGCACCACTCGTGTTCCGAGGTTCTATGCATTCTGTATTCGGTTACTTCGCCGCAAGGTTTCAAGTTTACCCGTATTCATTAATAAGGTACTACTGGTTTATCCGCTGATCCCAACCACATGCATTAGGGTGTTGTAGTATCCATCGTGAACTACACATCAGATATTCATCTGATTTCGTAACAGGAGCTGGCTGGAGGAGATGGGGGATCAGCCCTCATATCTAATACATTGAACCGAATGATACAAGCTCGGGAACTCTGAGGCGGGGTTTCGATCGTGTGTAAAGATCGATCATCGTTGATCGTTGACCTGCACTGTCTCATGATCTGGTCGAAATCGGTTCCCAATACTCCGAAGAATGGTCGTCGACATATTCCACTTTGTCGTGGTTTCGCCAAGGTCTGGTCTCAAGAAGTCGGACCCCAGTGAACTATGGTCGTCTCACGCCAACTTTTTCCTCGTCTGGCCAAGATCAGCTGCCGCAAATACACTCTTCCTACGACGATGGTCACTGAATCACGGCGTGGATTTTTTTTCAACCTCTGGGCTCGATGGCCCATCAACAACGGCGAGCGGAGATCTGTCACGCGTTGCTTACCATGGGTTCCTACTGATCAGTACCCTAGATCACATCCATCGCCACAGGAAGCACGTCCTCGGGGTTTTTCTTGCCTGTGAGATTGGGCGGCTGAACAAGAGGAAACCTTCCCGTAATACGATATCAAGTGGTTCCATTGAATTGAAACGCTGCCCCCAACTTTGCCGGTAACGTACGCAGAGGGGTTGGACTGTCGATTCAGAAGCAACTTGAATGGTTAGTTCTGACGCTATCGCATCGATCGATGATGAGTCCTACCATTTCCAGCGTCATCCTTGTTCCACGCATGCTCCATGGTTGGGTACCCGCCGCTCAAAATGGAGAAACGGCCTTAGTACCGGTATCTGGGAACGAGATGGGGGCAACAATTGAATATTGGGGTGTCTTCGGTAAGCGCACCACTGATGTTGCCAGTGGAAGCGGGTACCGTGCAATGTCCGAGTCACTGCACTTCCGGAAACGTTTGGCATCATCTTGTCGAAATTCACTGTATTTTTCAGCCGCACATTCCGCTTTGGCTAGCAGGCTGGCTTTGCAAACGTATAAATACCAGCCTTTCTTGCTCGAATGTGCATCAACATCCAGTCCATTCCCAAGTCCTACTCACAATGCCAGTCGTTCCCAACGGTACATATAAGATCCTCAGCGTCAAGTACTCGCCTCCAAACGTTGATAAACCGGACGAGCAGGTCGCTGACCTCATTCACAATGGGCCGGGACCGATCGCTGGGCGCCCGGACTCCCAAGTCCACAACGATCAGGTTCGTGTTGTCCTTTGTAGAGGACTCCACTCACCCGTTCAGTAGTGGCGCATTACGAACAAGTACGATCTACCAACCAGCAACTCGGTCCTCATCGAGAGTGTGAGAACCCCTGGGATCTACGCATATGCAAACCCGGGGGATGTACGTGCGCTCTGGGATGGGATGATATCAACGTGTGGAACTAACTACGTGTTGATGCTAATAGGGTGCTCCAGTCCTCGGTGAACCTGCCGGCTCCACCGAGGCAATTATCTGGACCCTCGTCAACAGAGGTGGCAAGTTCAAGTGAGTTTAGCATTGATTTCTTTTCCTGCCCCTGTTAACATCGAGTTTCCACAAGCATCCAATATCCTTCTCCGCATGATAACCTGCTCTGGGAGCTCAAGGAACCTAACCAGAATGTATTAATATCCATTTTTCCACACCCACACGGGTACCTCTCACACTTGTTCTTCTCAGATTAAACTCGGCGATTACCAGGATGGTACGAAACCTTATAACGAGTGGCTCTTCGTGCCCGTCTAGCCCTGTTACTACCTGAGAACCGATCAGCACAAGTGTTAATGACCTCCAGAAAAGCAAAAGGAAAAAAAAAGGGTTGGTTGTGTACGATATCGTAGCAAAGTGTTTATGTTTTCTGAAGTACAGTGCATGTGAATGGAATGCGCCGCTTGAATGTGATTTTTCTATGGGACGAACCAGAGGATCTGCAAGAACAGGGGCCCACCTTGGCTCTGAATGTCAGTAATAGGGTCGGCGTTGCACGACACCTTGCTGGACAACATTGGAAAATGGCTCGGACGAGACAAGTATGGCAGGAAACAAATTGGTTAGAAACGGTACATCTTGAAATATTCGCAGGCATTGGACCCTCAGTGCCCAGTGAATAGAAGTTTATTTGGCGTTCGGCAGACGAATACCGCACCATAGCACCTGCTTCCAGCAAGGTAGTTACCAAGTGGCACCTCTGTAGCTCGATGGTCTGTCTTCCAGATACATTTTCACCACCTCAGAATTGGTTTTTTGGAGAGTATTTCTGAGAAAAGTCTCAATTGTGAGGCCAAAAAAATATTAAGAAGGTACGCGTACTGGCACCAACATTTCAGACCCTTATTTCGTAAGTCGTGTGCAGTGCAGTCATAGTGAGACCAAAGACGACCGAGGGGATCAACAAGCTGAATATCGAAGGTGAACCCTCAGATTGGCGCAAACACACACCAACGGCTCCATAATCCGGTGTTGTAGATTAAGGGTCCAGAACTAACGAAGGTGGTGTAAGATAGCCTGTATGGACATCCTGTGAATCGTAGGAGATCCTGACGCATGCGCGGATGAAAAATTAACATTCTTGTGTCTCAAACATGAAGATTGGAGGCTGTAAGGCAAGCAAACGAAGAAAGTGGTAGGAACGGAGTGGGATATGCGACTGAACTCGGGGGAATCGGCGACCGCAAACGGCGTTCACGGATGGTATTCACAACCATGTCCCTGCCTCAACAGGATACGTGGTGTACTTGGACACAAAAGGCTAGAAATACAATCAAGTTAGGTGATGGGTGCGATCAATGGCGTTCATTCGGCGGAACGGGGCCGCGGGATACACACACAAGACGTGTTGGGGGATGCCTTGGTCGGGAAGAATTGGGCCAACAACTTGCCCGTGAACTTGAGTACCGTGCATCCATGATCCATGTCAAAAGCGGATGTCATGTCTGGCGTACAAAACAGGACACACCACGTCGGCTACCTGGTTGCAGAAGGCAGTAAAATGGACGAGAACAGAGGACAAAATGTCGTGCAGGACAACTTATCCCGGTCTTCTATAGTGGATTCGTCGAGCCGACAGTCGACACACGGTGAAGTGAAGCGCCTCATGTAACGAGTCTTGTCAACCTCGCAGTTATTCGTATGCATGTTTTCGTGACGCGGTGCCTCGGTAGGGGAACGATGTCAGGGAACCAACAAGCGCCGAAAACACGGGGTGATGATAAATAATGGGAAAAAAGATATACAAGCCACACCTTTCCCATTTCCCTGCTGCATTGTGTCGCTGGTGACCATGTCGTTGACAACGACCGGTGCGTAGCGACGGAAAGGAACATTGCGCATCATCACTAACCGTTCGATCCAACAAGAACGCCGCAGGCACCCTCATCGATTGGCGACTACGCCTTCAGCGGCAGGTTCAAGTGTGGCGCGACAAAGCGACGGAAAAACGGAACAATATTACTTTATGGAATCACGACTGTGCAATGGCAGACAGCTTGTGTGGGATGCAAATACACACAAACAAGTTCGCACACCGACTCGACTTAAATTACATCGGTAGCGGCACGCGGAGGCGCCAAAGTCCCCGACTCCATCTCTCACACCGGGATAACCGCTGGTGGAATAACACGGAATGATTAATCCGTGTTTCCCACAGAACGAATGCTCTGCGTATAGCAAAGAATACCAGACTTGGCTACCGGCGGCCTTCCGTTTCTGTCCTATCGCGTTGATGTTAAGTACAGCCACCTCTCCCATAAGTACCTCCCCTCTCGCTCGATGCTACCCTGCTGCTGGTCGTCTGGGATGTGATCTCCCTGGCTTGCTCTCCGCTACTGATCCACGCCCCTTTTCCCTCCTCCCACCACCAGCGATCTCTCGCCCTGATGCTGGCCGCAGCATGCTTGGTCCTCATCATTTCCACTCTTCGATTAATTTGCACCGCTCCCTTCTTCCGTTGCTGGCGACATTTTCTACGACGGTGGGGACCCACTTTGGTAATGTCCCTTACCATAGCTTGCATCGCGTCTCACCTCTATTTTAGACCGCAGAAGCCACCTTCCCCGAAGAAGCCTTTGCTCGATCACAAGAAGTGCTCCGTCTCCTTCGATTCCTCGGTTGATGGCCCCGACTCAGAGGAAAACAAGTTCGAGGTGCTTTGTGCAAAGTTCATTGGTAAAGTAGATCTTCCCGAATGTAAGCACTTCTGCACGTCATATACCTGTCATTCATTCTTTGTACAGGTGAAGAGCCGCTCTTGAAAGAGTCCAGGCATCAATTTGTTCTTTTCCCTATGCAGTACCATGAGGTCAGTTCCCCAGTAACTCATCGACGTAAATTTATGAGCCTTCAGATATGACAAATAAGAAAGCGGGAGCGTCCTTCTGGACCGCAGAGGAGATGGACCTTTCAAAGGACCTCCGCCATTGGAACACTCGTTCGAACGACAATGAACGACATTTCATCTCTTGTGTACTCGCGCTCTTTGCTGCTTCACACGGCATTGTCAATGAGAACCTTGGCAAATGTACAAGAAAGCAGGAGTGTCCTTCTGGACTGCAGAGGAGATTGACCTTTCAAAGGACCTCTGCCATTGGAATGCTTGTTTGAATGACAATGAACGACATTTCATCTCTCACGTACTCACGTTCTTTGCTGCTTCAGACCGCATTGTCAATGAGAACCTTGTCAAATGTACAAGAAGACGGGAGCGTCCTTCTGGACCGCAGAGGAGATGCACCTTTTAAAGGACCTCCACCATTGGTATACTCGTTCGAATGACAATGAATGATATTTCATCTCTCACGTACTCGCGTTCTTTGCTGCTTCAGCTGACATTGTCAATGAGAGCCTCATCGAGCAATTCTCGAATGAGGTCCAAGCTGCCACGGCCTGTTGCTTTTATGGTTTCCAGATTATGATGGAGAACATTCATTCGAGACATACTCTCTTCTGATCGATACCTACATCAAGGATCCCATGCAGCATGAATACCTATTTCCCCTTGTTCATTGCTCTTACGACTTCTCAGAGGGATTGGTACAGAACTTGTGGTAAGTAACATGACCTGCGTTTTTCGGGGTGTGGGCTCACTCTTCATAAATGCGATATCTACGAACCTTGCAGACGAAACTCTGACCCCCCATCACCCTGAATCAAGTCCATTCTCGCAAGCTGGTGTGTATTATCCCCCACACCTTTTGGAGAGGGGAATGTGTTCAGCCATGTGGTTACCGCATGCATGGTATGTTAAATCCCAAATCCCAGACTTTGCATCTAATCCTTTCCCCCCTTTGCTCATGGCCTCCTGTCAAAACGGAAGTAGCCTCTCCATCCAAAGTTTGTCGTCATCACCCGCCACGGCACCACACCATATTCTTCAAAACCACCACAGCAGCCTCACTATCAATGATATCTCTCCAGCACAACAGCAAAAGAAACACTGTTGTTCAAGCACATCTACTGAACAGCAGTCCATGTCCCACCAGGTGCTCAACCGAGCTGATGACCATGACATGGTGTCTCTGTCTGTGGACTGGCAGGCCAGCCCCACAGCTGTGCACGATCCACTCAGTGCTGTTTTGCCCAGCATCCAATACTGGCATGCTCTGTGCATGACAGGCTCCCTCTTCTGACTGGACTCGCACATGTGGGTCATGCAAGATTGGGACACTCGATGTGAAGTCCTTAAGGTCTCTTTTCCCTTCACTTTTCTGTCATTTCGTTTTTCTCACTGTGTCCAAATTAGATTGGTGCATACATTCATGTTGTTCATCTTCCTTGTGACGATAATGACCATGACGTAAACTGTACATGTCCCCGATGGAAGGCAGCCAACACATGCATACACCAAATCATCATACAATCAGAAATGACATCGTTTGAGAGCTTACCGCTGATTGCACCCTCTCCACTACCTCCAGCTGTGCTCTTGCACATGATGCCATTTGTCAACAAGTATATCTTCTCATGTACAGCCACTGTAGGACACCACAAGTCAGGAAAGCAAACAATTGTCTCACTTCAGCATGATGGACATTGGTACTGTCAATCCTGTTGCTATTCAGAAACATGCAAACACCAACCACATGCCATTGTATATGCTGTCTCTGTCAGATTGACACTGGGTGGCACAAATGCGCTCGAACAGTCAGAAGACACAGATGATGCTCTCCTTATCAATGCAGCAACCTGAATAGGTGACTTTGGGAAGCCTGTACATGCTGCTATATCATATTATAATGTCCTGCCTCCACAATGGTGCTTGTTACCATCCAAGAGTACTTATAACGCTCTGCATCTATGCTTCAATATATCCAGTTTCTCCCTTGATGATTCTGCACAATGCATATGTGGCAGCATATTTGCTGATGTTACAAACCTTCCACCTTACTGAGCTTCGTCAGTCAAAGCTGCAGTGATATTTGGTCTCACAAATTCAACATTGATATCCATCAAGCTTCTACCCTGTCCGGTCTATTGTCATCCACGTTGCTCACTCGGTGCAGATCTTGGGACTCAAGGGCTTTTTAACTGGAATAATGAAATGCTTTTCACTCATGAACTCTTAAATGCATTTACCAGTGCATTTACCGCTTCAGAGACACCATTTTTGGCTTTTTGCATCACTGTGCAGCGGGCCTATCTCAATCACAGTCGCTCCATGGAATTCTGTTCAGACGAGACATTTGTTCAAGTCTGGTTTGCATTTACACAGATTCAAACAATGGATAGTGGAATGTACTGCCCAACTTGTGGAGTATCACCTGATGTGGTTATTGTTGATGATATAAGCCTCCGAATGCATGTCTTCAAACTTACAGGATCAATACGACCACCAATGCATGTTGACAACACAAGTGAGCAGGTTGATTCAATCTCAAGTTATTGAGTGCACGGCCTACCTGCTATTGTCCAAAGGGATGTCCGGAGTGTTGTAAACAAGATCATTAATCTATAGACATCTGATCCATTTCCTGACATCACAAAACTTGCCAAAACTTACCCTGAGTTGCTCATGTTCATTCATCTGTATCTCTGTAGTGTCAACATCATTCACCAACACTCTTATCATGACTTAATTGCCCAAGTTGCAGCACCTGATATTGTATTACAGCTTATCCCGGTTAGTGCAATTGAGCACTTGAAAGGGCTACAACTGCAGGGTACTGCACCCATATGGTTACAGCGCTTGTGCCCAGCAATTGGAGCAGTTCTTGCCAGCCATAAGAGTGAAGGTTCATCTATTCCTCTCGAAATTCACAATCTTGCAGGATGGCTGGCAAAGCATGCACACCAAGTTTTTATGAACTTAGGACAGCATGATCCTGGTCAAATAGAACATGGCATCTCAAAGGAAATTTGGCAGCAAACAGGTGCATGTTATGGACTTCCTATCATCCATAGGTATTGAGTCTATCCAAAGCTCCGCTATGATGCACAGCCACTTTCAGACTGTGATACAGAAGAAATGGGCAATTGCAACAAATTCTACAAAACATACTCCAAAAACAACTTGACAGGTGGCATCATGGTACTTTGGTGCACTCATTCCATCTGTCTTGGATTTTATAGCATTCCTATTGCAGAGGGCCGAAATGATGTATTCTCTGCAATCTACACACACTTTCTCATAGCTCCCAAAGTCATTATCTATGACTTTGCCTGTCAACTTGCCCCATATTGCCTTGTCCGGGAAGCACGATACTTTTAGAATACCCATTTTCTTATAGATGAAATGCATGCCCATGATCACACACACTGTGGAAAGGTATGTTTTGCCAGTAATGCAATGCGCTATGATGACCACATTTGGGCAATCAACACAAGTGCTGCAGAGTGTGGAAACAAAGGGTTGAAAAGGATATGAAAAAGTGTAAGCTTCATGGTGCATAGTCATGCAGTTCAATTCACGAAGGTTTTCTTGGATGTCTGGAACCGAGGTGCTATTGCTCGTATGCTCAAAGTGTAGGTACCTAGGTATTATGACTATGTAACTTGTATTTATGTCTATCAATGTAATTAGTTTGAGATTCTGAGTTGATGAGAGTATTTGAAATGAATGTACTTAGGCCATGATAGGTGGCATCATTAGTTGGAGCATTTGAGCTTTGAGCTCAATACACTGTCATGTCTGTAGCTCTAAGTCTTTGTTCCATTGTTCTAATTGTCGTTCTGCATATTGTGTAGCTTCTTTGGCTTGTGACACTTGATGATTCAAGACAATGATATCATTCTTGTTGATCGTCTGCTTTTTCACATGTTCCTTCACCTTATCATGTAGGATCTGTAGTGTCGACATATCCTTTTTGAGAAGTTCTGATAGAGCTGGTGATACATAACATCAAGCCTTTCCATTTCATGCCAGGACAGACTCAGATCTATAATGATTTCTTTGGTTAATAGTTGAATACATAAGGACATCAACACTAACCTTGAGATATATAGAAAAATGTATGGTTCTGAAACTGCATTTAGCTTTTTTACCTTTGTCAGGAATTAACACCTGATTGTAGACTACAATGAAGGTCACCTACTGCCTTCATAATTCTTTGTAACCATTCACTATGCCTCTTTGCCCTTTGAATATCATTCATTTTGTACTTTATCATGAACGTTCAAGTTGACAGATAATATCAATAGGATACAATGTGAACTTACCACGAATGACAGTTGAATTGTGCACATCTTCCCATTCAAGTTGATCTCCTTTTGTGTCACTAACAGATGTTCGGGATATACAAGTGTTCATATCACTGGTGTTCGCAGCATTCATATCAATAGTATTTGCAGTGTCCATATCAATGGTGTTTGCAGCATCCATATCAACAATGTTTGTAGCATCCAGGATTGCTTGCAGAAATGTTTCATTCTCTGAAGCTGACACAGAGGGAGCAGATGGTCCACCAACAGTGACCAACAATAGATTAGATACACCTGGACTGGATCGTGAAAGGGCATCATCGGGCATCATGGAAAGCATACCTAATAACCACTTAGATCCTTTAGCCACAGCATCAACAGGAATCATAATTTCTGATGTCAGAAGATCATGATCTGGCCCAGGAACAGAGCTCAGACATGTAGGAAGAAAGTCTTGAAAATGGAAGGCAAAGAGACCATTGTTGGACAAGGGAGGGTATCCAGTAATACCCATTGAAGGGGGTGGCCAGGGTCCACTAACAGGACGGATGAAGGGTGGTGATAATGAAGTAACAATCTCAGTAGTTGGTGTATGGGGGACAAAGAGCAGGTGGTTGATCTGTAGGTGCGTCAAAGGATCCAAGGTGGTCGAGTCAACCCAAGAATGTTGTTCAGATTCATCAAGGGCAAAAAGCCCTGCACTGGGCAAAGGCTCTTTATGACAGTCCACTGAAAAAGCAGATGTCATAGTCTTCTACATTCAAGAGTCAAGTATGAAATTTTACAAGCAAGAAAAACATGCCTGTCATTTCGATGGATGCTCTGGAGAGCATGGCTGACCTCGGGCAGCTGAGTAGCTAGGACATGCCCTCCCAGTACCAAAGGTTCAAGTAGGGCATCTATGACCCCTTAGAGGGAGATGAGAGCCATCAGGACCAGCACATGACCGGCAATACCTTGCTTCTCAAACATGTCAAGTTTCAAAGTTGGAACAATGCTTAGATACTTATGTGGCATGCTGGCAGCATCAGAGGACACAAGAGAGGGTACCACCAGTCAACACTCTCCACAACCAGTAACAAGACAGCATAGAGCCAAGGACAGCACAAGAGACAGAAAGTGCACGAGAGAGAGGGTGCGAAAAAAGAGCATAATATATGAGGGCATGCAAGACAGAGGATGCATGGAACAGATGGTGCACAGGCCAGAGGGCATGCAAGACAAAGGGCATGTAAGACAGAGGGCATGCAAGACAGAGGGCATGCAAGACAGAGGGCATGCAAGACAGAGGGCATGCAAGACAGAGGGCATGCAAGACAGAGGGCATGCAAGACAGAGGGCATGCAAAACAGAGGGCACCCAAGATAGAGGGTGTGCAGAATAGAGGGCACCCAAGATAGGGTGTGCAGAACAGAGGGCACGTGAGACAGACAGCATGAAATACGGGGGGCACAAGAGACAAAGAGTGACAGATAGAGGACACAAGACAGAGAACATGAGGGACAGATGGCACATGAGATAGAGAGTGTGAAAGATTGATGGTGCAAGAGGCAGAGAGCACACAAGCTGAAGTGCACAAGAGACAGAGAGGGCGGGAGATGGAGGGTGCAAGAGAGAGTGCACGAGAAGAGGGCACGAGAAATGGATGAGAGGACATGAGCACACTGATCGATGCTCTCAACAACCAAGATAGTGCTGGGCCAGAGAGGATGAAAGGGAAAGAGAACACGAGAAGACCATGGTGGTTGATGCTCTCAACGACCAGCAGCAAGATAGCATCAAGCAGAGGTGGAGAAAGTGGAGAAAGCGCAGTTGCATGGCTGTACTTAACATCGATGTGATAGGACAGAAATGGAAAGCCGCCAGTGGCCAAATCAGGTATTCTTTGCTATACGCAGAACATTCATTCTGTGGAAAACATGGATTAATCATTCCATGTTATTCCACCAATGGTTATTCCCTCATACCCACATACACACAATGACATGCAAACAAGTGCCAAGATCCTCAGACATGAATATACTTACAAGATTGATGCTCTCAAGGTAGGTGGACATGCTCAATAATGTGGTTCACAAGACTGATAGAAGTCTTGCAGCATGAGCGCGAATTGATAGGGGGATTGGGAGTGATAAGACAGTGAATACAGGCTGATATTGAGTCTAGAGTGAAACCATGAAGAGCCTCCATAAGAACGTCGGAGGGCAAAGATGCCTAACAAACCAAAGTGATGTCAGTTGAGTTGGCAACAAACACGGGCAGCAGAGGTATGTGTAGCGCAACAGCTATGTCATGTCCATATAACTATTCAAAGTAAGATGCTACAAGGAAAAGTTGATCTCGAACACATGTGTCAGGCAGAGGGACACAACCATATTGATGCAACAGGTCATCAAATCATAGAGGTGCAGGAGATGCACAACTGTAAAGAAAATGTGATACCAGAGTGGTGACTTTTTCTTTTCGACCTCATATACAGAGTCAGCATAAAAAAACCATGGTGGGAGGTCCTGATGTCTGTCTAACAATGGAGCTTGGGGCATATCACTTGCAGAGTGTGGCTCATTCATCAGCAAAATAAGGGTTGGCTGTACAGTGCTGGATAGTGCTGGACAGTGTCATAGTGCTCATAGTGAGGGTCCATATAGATAGTACTCTCATAGTACTCTCATAGTCTTTCATAGTGTTGGCTATAATCATAGTGTTTCACAGTGTGTTCATAGACTCTCATAGTGATCTCATAGTCTGTCACAGTCTATCATAGTGTGTCATAGTGATCTCATAGTGTGTCATAGTGTGTCATAGTATGTCATAGTAATCTCATAGTCTATCACAGTCTGTCATAGTGTGTCATAGTGTAATAAAGTTGAGTAAAAAATGAACCAAAAAATTAATGTTTTGATTAATACACCTACTAACCCTAATCCTACTCAACTTGTAGTATACTACTAATCCTAATCCCAATCCTACATTTTTAATATACATTGAAGTCTAATTCTAATCCAACCCCTATAATACACTTTTACACACTTCTAATTTTAATTTCAAGACTACACTCATATTTATTATACTTTTCATGTACTCTTTACTATAGGTTCAAATGATCAAATGGAAATTATAAATATATACCAGTGGCAAGAGTTGAACTCAAGACTTTCCCAAAATGGCAATTTTCAAACACATTAACCATTAGACCACAAAACCTTACATAGTATAAACCATTAGATGTATATAACTACATCTCTGACCTTTGATACCACACTTTGCTACATTTTTCATTAAATATCTCTGTCCACCCCTGCTACACTTTCTGATACTTGTGTACACTTTTCACTACACCCTGCCATATTTTTTACCACATTTGGCCACACTTCTTCACCATCCTTTGGACATTGCAATTTTAAGACTAATTTTAATTCATGCTAATCCTAACCCTACACTTTTTGATTCACTTTTTACTATCATTATTATACTGTGACAAACTATGACACACTATGATAGACTGTGACAGACTATGACAGACTATGGCAATACTCTGGCAAACTGTGACATACTATGACAGACTATGGTAATACTCTAACAAACTGTGACATACTATGATTTTAGCCAACACTATGAAAGACTATGATGATACTATGAGTACTATGATACTGGACAGCACTGGACAGTAACCCTGATTGTGCTAATGAAGTGTGGTAAAGAAAGTGTAGCAAAAGGTATAGTAAAAAGTGTGGCAAAAAGATATAGCAAAGTGTACTAGTTAAAGAGTATTTAAAAAAATGGATTGGAATGAGTACCACTATGAATACTATGAATACTATGAAAATACTATGGATACTATGAGATCACTATGAAAATACTATAAACTATGAGTACTATGAGTACTATGAATCATCTATGAAAACACTATAAATACTATGAGTACTATGAGTACTATGAACACTATGGCAAAAACCAGGATTTGCTGATGTTGACAAAGTCTTGCAGACGACTGCAATGGATATAATTAGCATCTGCAAAGTATGCAGGGGTCTTGACGAGGGACCGATGAGCAGAGACAAAGAAAAGAATAATACTACAGCCATCAAAAGACATGGAATTGATGAGCTTAACAGTACATTGAATACATGAAACAGAGTGAGTTTGTAAGGTGTTTTTCAGCCACGAGCAGAAGTTCTCAGAAGTATCAAAACACAAGGCATGTTCGAGTGGGAAATAAATGGGGTCATACATGTAGTAAAGAGTATAGTCAGAAGGGTTGTGTAGTTCATCATCAGGTGGTAACTGGGACTTGTCAAGCAGACGGGGTGCAAGACAAGGCAACTTACAAATAAACCTGACGAAAATTTCAACTACTTGTTGTGTTGAACACAGAGTGGACACTTACATGCAAACAACGAGGCTTGGCACATAAACAGTTGGATTGCTGATGATGTCAAATGCAGAAGAGTGTGTGGTGGATATGTCCTTGTGGAGTTCCGCTGCAAGCACAGTGGGTTCTCATACTGTGTGCTAGGATCAGTGCCCAGACAGTTTGAATTGGCGACATGATTCAAATAAACAACCTGCAGGCAAGGAAGCAACTGTACAGTTACTGTATATTATGTAAATTTTTCTCAGGGTGCCTTGAAAATCCTGCACAACAAAACCCTCCTCCTTTGAGAGTCGGGGATGGACAACTTGCAAATGTTTGAAAACACTCCACTGGTACAACGAGTCAGGTGACCTCAGTGAAATACTCACTGCATGGCCATCAAATCATAACTGCAACTTGCAATTCTGTTTGATTCTATGACAGCAATGATTAATGATGGCCGCTTCCTCACGGACATAAAGGCAGCAGTACAACACTGGCCTCTCCTTATTCAACAATCAGCACTCAGCTTTTTTGTCATATCTGGCACTGAAACCAAACAATGTCAGCAGTCTCACAATGGCTGCCAGTTCCTGATACCAATGGATATTATCTGTGCATTGCTCCACTGAAGCACAGGGAATTCATCGCATATTCTGCAAGTCTGCTGGATATACCATCATCCTTTGGGACACTGCGATGCACATCCAGCTTGGTCTCATCCAACACTTTCAGCACATATTTTCAATCACATTCTCCCCCAGATGACTGATTACTTGTGATTGGTGGAGGAGACAGAGGAATCACCATTAACAGTCTATCTTGTGGTATCATACATATACATATTGTGTTTCATTGGGTTATTTATCTTTCCACATAGGGTTCAATCTCTTTGTCTTGTCTACAACCCATGTTCCAAGAAGAAGACATTTGGATCAATGACACAATGCTCAATTTTTAGGAGCACAATTAACTGGCAAATGCAGAAATGTCATTGACTGTAGCAGTTAACTGAGAGCATTGAAAACCACCTTGTTAAACTAGACCCTGACAAAGTTGGAATAGATCGACACCCATACCTCATCAGAGCCAATCTTGACCAGACCACAGATATGAGAAAGTTGGCATCCTTAGTACTAAGTGTACAGGGTCCTCACACCTTATATATGATCGAAACCCAATAGTGTACCTCTCATGTTCAGTTCAAGGTATTAGATTACTTTGTAAGGTTCAAGCTCATATTCAATGATGTATATGTGGTTCAATTGCTGAGACTAACCACATGCACTGTCAGGGTAGTACTGTATTCCCATCATGGTCTACACTCATCAGATAGTACTCCCCTGACTTCAGTAATGGAAGCTGGCTGGAGGAGAAGGGGGTCAGCTATTGAAATATTTAGATTCTATTATCTAAATCTTATCTTGTCTGGATTACTCTTCATAATTACTAATTCATTCTAGACCCATGACATCATTATTCTAGACTAGTAATGTCATACTTATTCTTATTTTATGATGATGTCATATTATATCATTATGGTGAAACATCACACCATTTTCTTGACATATTGCACCATACCTTGTGTATCCCTCTGCCATTGGCTGCTTATTGCTGTGAATTGCTACACATTACACAGCCCTTCATCCTTTATGGATAATTTCACAATATGTACAAACATTGCTGTACTGTATAAGAGCCAACAATGAGGTCCTGATGTGACTGATCCCCTGAAGTCACAGTCCCACCCCTTCTAGAGTATTCATCCAACTGACAGAAGGTTAAGTAGCGCACCCAGTGCATGTAAGCAGTCCTTAAGCACCACTTGGTGCAGTGATCCCTTAAAAGACAGTTCCATGATGCAGGTGCCCCTGAGGTTCCAAATATGCAAATGCTGCTGTCAGCAGAGTGAAGAGTGCAAGAAAGGTGAACCCAGCCACTGGGCTATGGATTCATAGGAACAATTCCGAGGACATTAAATGTACCAATGGGGTTTGTGTTGGGAAACCATGAGTGGAGACTCACAATCAAGCTCACTGCTATTGGTCCAGGGGTGGAATGGAAGACAAAATGCCTGCTTGGATTCACAACAGGTCAAAGAATGTAAAATCTGAGACTACGGCAATAGCTCAGGTTTCAACATCACCCACAATAGCACATAGATGTAACTTGTCATGTGCTGCCATTACAGAACTAGATGATAACATCTCTAAACTGGCTTGCCTTGCCACACCTCGTGCTTTCACTACAATTCTCAACTCGGGCATGACATCTCATCTTATCAAAGACAGGGGGTACTTCCTTGATTTTGCTTAGGAAGACCATTCACCAGTCAAGACTGTGAATCAGGGCAAGTTGATGACCATGGGCAGACCTGCAAGCTTGCACCTCCCAACAATGACATTGACCTTTTCACTAAGTGACTTGAAGATGTCAGCAAAGGTAAAGCCTGAGCCAGTGAATGCAGATGAGGTGGAAATAGAGGAAGATAAAGGTGTGGAGGTGGCAAGTTTGCTCAACATTAATTCATGGAAAATCTCTCATTCAACTCTGGTGGAAAGATCCTGCAAGAGATCAAAAATTGATTCTTCATTTGTGTATGTCACCCCATACTGAGAAAGCGGCAATGAGCATCCTCAAAAATACCAATATAATGTGTTGCATCATCTGCATCTTTGAGTTTTTCAGAGTGGACACATGCACGAAGTTCATATTGGGATAATAAGTCATTCCGGGAGTAGTGTTGTGAGATTAGATTCCATTGCTTTCAAGCAGTCTGTGAATCACTAAGAAGACTGGCAATGATGGAAGATATCTTTCTATCAATCAATGTCTTAGTCTGAGCATCCTTGGCCATTCAATCTAGGATTTTCTCCCTTTCAGCGTCTGTCATGGCCAATGGATTCACTGGTCTTGGCATGGTGCTCGCAAAGTCTGCTATGTCTACCAGGTTGGAACCACTGTTACAATGTGGCCAGAGTCATTCATCATGGAGGGCCAACATCATCTGTCTGCACCACGGGGAATAATTGTCTGTGCCAGTCAATTCGCATATATAGTTGTATTTGTCCATGTTTCTAACGAAATGGAAACTTGAGCCAATCAAAGTGGATCTGAGGTGAGCTGATCTTCAACAATGCTTAATGAGCTTCTGAAAGTTTCTGTGCTCATGCAGATCTGAGTTCTACCCTAGTAGAGCTCAGGGCTCATAACCTGTATGAGCTAGCCTAGAGATAGCTTAACAATCATCACAATGTGTGATGGAACACTAATATTACCTAGTTCAGAGATAGCTAAGTGGACTGAATGAGCTATATAAGTATGGATGAATATATGTATAAACGTACCTCAGTGATCATCACAATGTGTGATGGAACACTAAGGAAAAGACAAGAAAGAGGCAAGTGCGTGTATATTAGACAATCACATAAGAATGTCTGGATGAAGCTGAGTGTATGCATACTGAATGGAATCTATATATGTGTGTACAAATGCTAGTGAGGACAAGTAGTGAGATGATACAATAGGAATAAATGTTTATTCTAACATGCTCTAGGGTTGTTTTAGTAGACTTGCTCATAATGTATAGGGTACTAGTGTATATTTCTCATAATGTATGGATTTCAAATGGTTCCCATCATGGGATGCAGGAAAAATGACAATATACAGTCAAATGTATAATGTATAGGTTAGACAGGTGAAATATACACTATGAGATTCCATTTTAGCAGGGCCAAGATAGTGACAAGACCCAGACCTGACCCAGTATATCCCGAGGCAACAATTGAAATCATCTAACATTGTTGGAATCATACTGAAATTTAAGCAGCCACTGTCCTGTTGTTGCACCCAGCTCATACTGATTCTACCCCACTCCCACTCATTGAGACTGTTCTATGTTACATTCAACTGGAGTTTTGCCCTCAAGGCTGTCATAGATGCAGAGGGTGATATAGCACAGGCTACAGTCTGAAGCTGTTGAGAAGCTTGCATGCGATCAGGTCTCATTTTCAAGCTTTCCATTCTGATATCTTGAAGCTCTTGAGGAGGACTTTAAGGGGGTCAATATCTGTCTTCAAGGATAGGAATCACATTTTCAACACACTACTTTCCATCAACAAGCTCCTCAATCCTCTCAAGGAGCAAGAAAATCTAGATATAGAGGCAGAGACATTTGATAATGATGTAGCAATTATTGCAGAGGTTTGTCAACAGGAGGCAGTTCAAAATGGAAATGCTATTGAGGTGGACTCAGATGATGAAGATGATCCTGATAACAAGCCTGAGGCTAAGCACTAAGCTAGCAACAATATCCAAACTGGTCACATTAGTGGAGAAGCTTGAGGCTGATCATTTGTTACTAGTAGTATGCTGGCCAGGCCTAAAAGCCCTAAGCCATCAAAGCCAAGCTCTCCTAAGCTGGGCCAGACCAGGCCTGTGGTGGAGGCTTGTGGGTGAAACACCAACGCCCACCTGGGGCTTGCGTTACCTAGCAAGGCCTTCCAAAAGCATGCTTGACTAGAGCTAGTTGGTAGCCACACTAGTAAACCTGTTGGTCAAGTGTAGATGGGTTTTGGGAGAACTCCAGGAGAACAAGACTGGGGGGCCAATCACAGTCTCCCTGGGGGTTTATATACTATCTAGGATTTGTACATGTTTGATACTATACAGTATCTATGTATAGTAATAAGCTATGCATAGAGAGTCCAGGCACAGCCCTATGAGTCAGTGTGAGTCATATGGAGTCATACTGAGTCAAGGTGGGACCAAGCATAGCCATGAGGCAATGCGAGGCTATATGCACATTGCATACATGAGGTAGAAATAAGCATAGCCATATGTGCATGAGGCTGTGACAAGACATAGCCAAGAATGCCAAGGAGAACAAGGCATGGAGGCAATGCATAGCAGTGCACATGTGGGAGACATGAGGTATGATAAGGGAATGACTCATAGATAAGGAGATATGATAAGAGATAAGAGATAAGGCATGAGTTATGAGTAGTTGTGACGAGTCATAAGCATAGCTGAGCATAGCCGTGAGGTGATGTAAGGCAGTGCATGTCATGAGTCATGAATAACGATAAGGACATGAGGCATGACATGAGGCTGAGGGTAACTGTGTGGCAGTGCAGAGCAGTGCAAGGCAATACGAGGCAATATAAGGCAGTGACAAGGCTGTGGTTGATGAGCCAGGATGAGTCACAGTATAGCCTTGTGGCAATGTGATGCTATGGCATGGCAGTGCATGGCTGTATTGTGATGAGTCATGGTGAGTCATGGAAATCACGATGAGTTAGAGTGAGTCACAACAATAGAGAGCATAGCCATGATGCTGTGCATGTCCACATGGTATGACATGAGGCAAAGACCATGGCTGTACATGTTATGGTTTTTCTCCTTTTCCCTCGTCTTTATCTCTTTTGCTTCCCACAACGAGTACACCTTTTCTTAGGTCTCTTTCGGACGATATGGGATGTAGGTCTTTTAGCGATTAGTCCTGTATATTCTTCGTTTGTTCTTCTTTGATTCTTTCTGTTGCTTTCCTTATGGTTCTTCGAACACTTATCTCCTCGGCCGATTCTCTTGTATCGGCCTCGTAGTTCCTATCTCCCTCATGTTACTGCGGATAACGCATCTCCTTATATCATCATTCTTTTACATTCCTCGATGTTCTCTGATGACGCATCCCTTAGTACTTATATCCACCTGTCGTGTACTTGTATTCCTTACACTCATTCTATGCAATCATAGCATACTCTCGTATCCAGAAGTCCGATTGACTCTGACCCTTGTCTCTCATCCCTAGTCATCCCTAGTGAGTCTGATCAACTCGAACCATCATCCTTAGTTATCCCTTGCGAGTCCAATCGACTCGAACCTCAGTCCTTCGAGAACCCTTGACCCTTGAACCTCATTACTGTCTCTGATGCTGTGTCTCTTCGTGAGTACCTCCAGAGAAGTAACGTTTCAAGTTTTTCTCTTTGTGTACGCTACGCGTAACAGTACATGCAAGGCAAACCAATGTGTCATGTGTTGAGCATGGGAGTATGATGTCATGTGATGTCATAGGATATCATGTGATGTCATGTGACCAAATAGTCATGTGGTCATTATTGAACAAGTGTGGTGAGGTCAATGAATGATAGGGGCTATTTAGCGAAATGCTTTGTAGAAAGCCCAGAGAAATAGAGATAAATAAGGGAAAATAGGGGCAAATACCAGCAGTTGTAACATTAGGGGCTTAGGGCCCAGCCTGGATATTTGTAAGGCCTGGACTGAGCCTGGCCAGGCCGTCCAGGCTGTCAAAGCCATGGATTAGGAGGCTAATAGTAAAGGTACCAAGGAGGGTATGGTAGGAAGTGATGGCAGTGATAAATGATGAGCTGGGATGGCCAACAAACCATCTGACAGGTCGCTTGAAGTTGAACCACATGACCACATGGATATGCAGGTCAACCCAGGTGAATGTGTCATGTATTGAAGCATGAATGCAGTGGATGACAGGGAGGCTGTAGAGAAAGCGCCACAGGATGAGGTTGAAGGGGAGAATGATCAGCACAGTGAAGCAGTCAATGAGAATGTACCAGAGGATCCCCCAGACCCACCTCCACCACCTTCCAGCCCATCCACACCATCCACATAAAAGAATGGACTTCCGAGTGTCGAGCTCAAAGGTGTTACGGTTTTTCTCCTTTCCACTCGTCTTTACCTTTTCTGTTTTCCTCGCTGAGTACATCGTTTCCTAGGACTCTCACAGACAGCATGGGACATAGCGTTACTCCTCATTAGCCCTTTTCATTCTTCTTTCCTTCTCCTTTGATCTCCCTCTTGTTTTTACAAACACTTATCTCCTCGGCCGATTCTCTTGTATCGGCCTCATAGTTCCTATCTTTCCCCTGACGTATGCTTACTTCATCGTTCTTTTACCTTCTTCTTCTTTCTATGATGACGCGTCCCCGAGTACTTATACCCACTTGTCGTGTACTTGTATTTTCCATTCTCGTTCTACGCAATCATAGCGTACTCTTGATTCCTGAAGTCCGATCGACTCAGTCCTTCGTCCCTCGTCTCCCTCGTAACTCCCTGAAGTCCGATTGACTTAGGCCTTCGTCCCTTGACCTTCAAGTAACTTTGACCCTAGTACTTGCTCTGACGCTGAGTCTCTTCGTGAGTACCTCCAGAGAAGTAATCCCTCAAGTCTCCTCTTTGTGTACACTTCGCGTAACAAAAGAACGAGAATTTTCTTTCGTCCCTCCTATTCAGGAGTAGGACATCCCCACCGTTGAAAAGATTTCTAACCACGCCCTTTGACGAGCCTACGGGCTACCACCTGACGACGCCGACATTGAAACCTCGGACATTGACATTGATTTCCAAGACCCCGAACCCATTGAACCACCTCGCGCCACTGTGAACCCGTACCAGGCCTTAGTCCCTGCTACCCCTCGATCATCAGGAACTCCTAGACAACCTCGAACTCCTGCACCCCCCCGTACCCCAGTACCCCCCCATAATCCCAGTCCCATGTCTCGCGCTCCCACCGAACTTAAGGCGGCCCTCCCCGCTGACTTTTCGGGAGAACCTTCTGATGCTACGCGATGGATTAAAGCCATGCGCGCATATTTCGCGATTAATAAAGATATTTACACCCTCGATTCGCAACGAATCATGACCACTCTCAACAAGATGAGTCAGGGATGAGGAGTCTCTTTCTCAGAAATGTGGTATGATAAGATGGCCGATATCCACGCCGACCCCTTGGATCTTACTTTCGACAAATTCACGGAAAATTTTGAATCCACATTCTTCCCCTTCGATATCAAAGCCACCGCCCGCCATGAGCTATCCAAACTCACACAGAAGTCCTTTCGCCGCCCTGATGGAGTCCACGAGGACAGATTCCAAAAGTATATCACCGATTTCCAAAACCTCGCCGCTCGTGCAGGTATCACCGACGACATCACCCTCATCGATCAATTTTCCTTGGGGCTCGACCAACAACTCGCCACCATGATCCTTTTCATGGCTACCATCCCCACTACCGTCAAGGAGTGGATTGAAAAAGCCAAGACGTTCCACGCGCAGAAGATGCGCATTCTCGCCTTACGCGGAGGCAAACCCTCCACGTTCTCTCGCCCCACCCCCACCTTTCATGACTCCAACGCGATGGACGTCGATGCCATCACGATCGCAAAGCTTAACCCCCAAGAACGTGCCAAATGCATTCGGGAAGGACGATGTTTCCGCTGTCGTAACACGGGACACAATGCCAACCAGTGCAAAAACCCCTTCACTCGCTCTCTCCACCCTCCGACCACTCGCCCCCAGAATATTCGTACCACTGACACTGCTCCAGCCACCCCCGCTACTTCGACTTCGTCCTCCTCTGCCACTATGATCACCACCCCCTCCGAACTTTCCTCCTTCGTCGACTCCCTCAAGACCCAGGGAAAGAACGAAGGAGAGATCCTTCAAGTTCTTCAGATGTGCTATGAAGACACCACGCCCACTAAGGAGGAAGTTTCAGTTTTGAATATTAACCAGGATTTTTAAATCGGGGAGTCGCACCGACGTCTTCTTCCCTTGACATTCACCATGTACTTGTAGCACCACGAAATGAACGAACTCTTTGTTTTCCTGTAAAGTTACAAGTTGGTAACCAAACCGTCATCACCACCGCCCTCATCGACTCCGGTGCCACCAGAAACTTCATCGACCTTGGACTCCTTTCACACATGAATTTCCCCATGATACGTCTCCCGAACCCTATTGAAGCTTATAATGTGGACGGTACTCTAAACAAAAGAGGTACCATCTTGTGGAAGGCCAGACCCCTTGTCCACATCGCTAAATGACCCGAACATCTCGAACTCATGGTTGTTTCTCTCAAACGAAAACAAATCATTCTCGGCATGCCATGGCTGAAATCGCGCAATCCTCGCATTGATTGGGCTTCCCACACCCTCTCCTTCCCTCGTATTCCCTTTAGTCCCTCTCCCATCGAAGAACCCCCCCGACGATATCTCCTTCGCCTCCTTGACCTTGATGTCGATCAAGAAATCTCTTCCCTGTTCACAGAACGATATCCCAATGGGGTTGATGCGTCTCCAAGTGAGTACCTCCCCCAAAGCGAAACGATCAACAAGATCACTCTGTCCACCCAACTTGCCCAAGAAAATAAACCTCTCGAGACCTCTCTTCCCTCCTGGTGTGCAGACTTCGAGGATGTCTTTTCTGAAAGGACGTATAATCAACTTCCCCCACACCGTTCTTTTGACCACACCATCGAACTTAAACCTTCTTTTATCCCTAAGATCACCAAAGTTTACCCTCTGAACCCTAAAGAACAAGACACATGTCGAGCTTTCATCGACAAACATCTTAAAACAGGACGTATTATCCCGTCGAAATCCCCTCAGGCCGCACCTTTCTTCTTTGTCCCCAAGAAGGATGGTTCTCTCCGCCCTTGTCAGGATTACCGGTACTTAAACTCCCACACCGTTCGCAACGCCTACCCGCTCCCCTTGATCCCTCCTCTCATCGATCGGATGAAGAACTCCACCTGGTTCACCAAATTTGACATCCGTTGGGGGTACAACAACGTTAGGATCAAGGAAGCTGACCAATGGAAAGCCGCGTTTGTCACTCCCTTTGGACTTTTTGAACCCACTGTCATGTTCTTTGGTTTCTGCAATGCCCCTCCTACCTTCCAAGCCTTTATGAATCATGTCTTTGCCGATATGATTGCTGAGGGCTGGCTCGAAGTTTACATGGATGACCTTGGAATTCACACCGATGGTGACCTCACTCTCCACCATGAATGCACTCGACGCGTTCTCCTTCGTCTCCGCGAGCACAACCTATCCCTGAAAATATCTAAATGTACCTTTGACACCCCCCTCATTGAATTCCTCGGTATGATTATTGGGCAAGGACAAGTCCGGATGGACCCCATCAAGACAGCTGCTATTCGAGACTGGCAACCCCCAACCTCCATCAAAGGAATTCGTTCCTTCTTAGGTTTCGCTAACTTCTATCGGAAGTTCATCCCCAATTTCTCTGACACTGTCGCCCCCCTCACCTTGCTCACCCGAAAGGACCAACCTTGGCTGTGGACCTCTCTCCAACAGCGCGCCTTCGAGTCCCTCAAAGCCACCTTTTCCACTGCTCCCGTCCTGACCATCCCTGATGTCACCCGCCCTTTCTCTATCATGACGGACGCCTCCCTTCTCGCTGCTGGCGCAGTCCTTCTTCAAGCGGACACCAATGGCGACCTTCATCCTTGCGCTTACTTCTCCCGTACGTTCACTCTCGCTGAACGTAATTATGACATCTATGACTGCGAACTTCTCGCCGTCATCCTCGCCCTCGCAGAATGGCGTCATTACATCCTTGGCACCACCCATCCTATCACTGTCATCACCGACCATAAAAACCTCTCCTATCTCAAAGATCCCCGCAAACTGTCCCGTCGCCAAGCTCGCTGGTCCCTTTTCCTTCAAGACTTTGATATTCTTTGGAAGGTCCTTCCGGGCACACAGATGGCCCCAGCCGACGCTCTTTCTCGTCGTGACCCTGTCGACACTTCCCAGGACAACATAGATTCCTCCATTGTCCCCGATCCCATAGTTATCAACGCTTTGGACCTTACCCTTGCTTCGCATATTAAAAACTCGTCTTCTTCTGATCCCCTGGTTCTTCGCGCTCTCGCTAACCTTGATGATGGTTCACCTTTGTTTCCTTGATCCGCTCTTTCTGACTGGTCTTTCGATAATGGCCACCTGTATTTTCGTGGTCGTATGTATGTTCCTCCATCATCGCGTTCCGCTTTACTTCATTCGCCTCATTCCTCTCTGCTCTCTGGCCATTTGGGTCGTTTCCATACTAAAGCTCTTCTCGAACGTGACTTTTGGTGGCCTGGACTTTCTTCCTTCGTCTCTCATTTTGTTGCCGGTTGTTCCGTATGCCAGCAGAACAAGGTCCTCACTCACCCGACCACCCCGCCCCTTTTGCCTATCTCCTCCTCATCTTCTCTTCCATTCCGCCAGCTCTCCGTCGACCTCGTCACTGGCCTCCCCCTCTCCAACGGTTTTGATTCCTTGATGGTCGTGGTCAACCATGGCCTTACGAAGGGGGTAATTCTTGCTCCTTGCTTGAAAACGGTTGATGCGAAAGGCATCGCCCAACTCTTTTTTGACTTTGTTTTCAAACGTTTCGGCCTCTACGACTCTATCATCTCCGACAGAGGCCCACAGTTTGCCTCTGCCTTCGCACGAGAACTCACTCGCCTCCTCAAATACGATGTTCGCCTCTCCACCGCTTATCATCCCCAAACCAATGGACAAACCGAACGAGCCAATCAAGAGATTGAAACGTATCTCCATATCTTTTGCGCTCATAACCCACATGATTGGACTAAATTCCTAACCTCCGCCGAGTTTATCCACAACTCCGTCCCCCATAGTTCCACAAAGGTTTCTCCATTCTCCTTGCTGTATGGTTATGAACCTCGCACCTACCCTGCCCTTGGAAAGACGTTCATCCCAGCCTTAGAAAATCACTTGTCTTCCCTCAAACATGCCCGAAAAGAAGCTCTTGCAGCACATGAGTCCGCTCGTCGGATCATGATTGCCCGTTCTTCGCGTAAGTTCTCCCCCTGGACTGTAGGCGATAAGGTTTGGCTCGAAGCCACTCATCTCCGTCTCGGATACCCGTCCCGCAAACTCGCTCCCAAACGCCATGGACCATTCAAGATCTCCCAGGTCTTATCTCCTCTTACTTACCGCCTTCGTCTACCTCCCACATGGAAAATTCATGACGTTTTCCACGCCACTCTCTTATCTTCTTATCGCCAAACTGAAGCACATGATCCCTCCTTTCCCCGACCTCCACCGGACCTTATTGATACCAAAGAAGAGTACGAAGTTGATCACATCGTATCTCATAAAGGATCACAAGGTCGCCGCTTGTACCTGACCGCATGGAAAGGATACTCGTCTGCCGAAAATACGTGGGAACCCGAAGTTAATCTCCGCCATGCCCCTGCTGTTCTCTCTTCTTATAAACGGACCCATCATTTATCTTAGTCCCCATTCTTTTCCTTCTACCTGGGAAGCGGCGTCTCTCTGTGAAGTACCCCCCCGCCATATGTTTTTTGACGATTTCTTCTTTCTTAACAACCAATATGTCCTTTGTTTCTTCTTTTGCTGCTCCTTCATCGTCTCCTTCTTCTTCCTTATCTTCTTCCCCGCTACGTTCCAGGCGTGTCTCGCCTACCTTGCTACCCATCTCCGCTGCCCATACACTTTACACCACCATCCTCGCCACTCCTGCCCTCCTCCGCGCCGTCGAGGCCCTCCCCCTCTATGATGAAGACGTCGTGACTCAAGAACTTGTCCGTCTTTTTCATGAAGTCTCCATCACCCAAACGTATCACTTTCAAGCTGCCCCCAGTGATCTACCTGCGGAATTTGGCATTCCTCTTCATCTTCATCTGGCCGAGCTACCCCGGCGAGTCTTATCTATCCTTCATCTCTATGGTTTTCACCAATACGTAGAACGCCTTTCCCCTGCCATCATTTACCCTACTTTTCGTCGCATCTATCTCTCCTTGCCCATGGCTGACCGAGATCGTTACCTCGAACGAGCACAGTTACCCGCCGTCGTGGACTCTCCTCCCCCTACTCCCATATTGCCCGTTCCCTCTTGTGCTCCAGCTCTCATCACTCGCATCCACTCTCCCGCCTCTTCCTCTTCCTCCTCCCCGTCTTCCCCCACCATCATTGAGGAAGCTCCTGAGCTAGTAATGTGGTCCAACGCTGTGGAGGCTATTCATCGTCACCTTCCTGACAGCAGTAGAATCCTATCTTTGCCTACTCACGTCATGCCTATCCACCCTTGTCGTCCCGCCTCCGCCCTCACCGAGTGCTTTCGGTGTCATCGTCTCGGCCACTATCGCGAGGACTGTCCCGATTACTCCTGCCCGTATTGTCACCAGTCAGCCCCGGGTCATCCTCAGTCCGCTTGCCTTCACACGCAATGCGACTTTTGCCATAATTGGGGACATGCACGCCGATTTTGCCCTGAGCGAGTATGCGGCCATTGCAATCAACACGGACATCTGGCAGATGACTGTCCATTTGAGGCGTTATCCTACGAACAATCCACCATTTTCTACGGCCCTTCCTCTCTCCCTCCCGACGCGACTACCTGATGGACTTTTTATCGAACCTGGAGTTTGATTGTACGAAGGGGGTAATGTTATGGTTTTTCTCCTTTCCACTCGTCTTTACCTTTTCTGTTTTCCTCGCCGAGTACATCGTTTCCTAGGACTCTCACAGACAGCATGGGACATAGCGTTACTCCTCATTAGCCCTTTTCATTCTTCTTTCCTTCTCCTTTGATCTCCCTCTTGTTTTTACAAACACTTATCTCCTCAGCCGATTCTCTTGTATCGGCCTCGTAGTTCCTATCTTTCCCCTGACGTATGCTTACTTCATCGTTCTTTTACCTTCTTCTTCTTTCTATGATGACGCGTCCCCGAGTACTTATATCCACTTGTCGTGTACTTGTATTCTCCATTCTCGTTCTACGCAATCATAGCGTACTCTTGATTCCTGAAGTCCGATCGACTCAGTCCTTCGTCCCTCGTCTCCCTCGTAACTCCCTGAAGTCCGATTGACTTAGGCCTTCGTCCCTTGACCTTCGAGTAACTTTGACCCTAGTACTTGCTCTGACGCTGAGTCTCTTCGTGAGTACCTCCAGAGAAGTAATCCCTCAAGTCTCCTCTTTGTGTACGCTTCACGTAACAAAAGGGGAGTGTCAAGTACCAACGAGCTGCAACATCGAGTGTACTGGCAGCGAAGCAGACACATTGGGAGCATTGGAGAGCACCAAGGATGATGTGAAGCAGCTAAGAAAGCTGTACAATGTGCCAGAACACCTCAGCACACCATCAGAGCGAAGTGAGGAAGAGTACTCACCAGGAGGGCCTCCAGACAACCCAGACAACCTGAGCAGCAAAGCAAACAGGTCAGGAGTGTCAAGATGCAATGAGGATGCTAAGAAATAGCTGAAGAAGCTGCTAAACACGTCAGAATAAGTCTGCACATGGTCAGATCAAAGGGAGGAGAAGCACCCACCTAGGAGACCCCCAAACAAGCTGGGTGATGAAATTGTCATACCAGGCAACCTTCAGGACATCCAGGGAAGTTCCATAGGTGATGGAAATGCATGCAACAGCAAGATGATCCTGCCATATTGAGATACTGGGCCTGGAGGGCATAAAGGTGACCAGGAGGCGAAAAGAGGTGTCGAAGTCGATTCAGATGGCCAAAAGGTTATTGAGCATGCTGAATATGATGGAGCACCCACCATGAGTGACAGGAACATGTGTGTTGTTGAAACAAACATGTTGTGTCAAGTTAGAGGGCCAGGATGCTACTTGGGCAATGAAGTCAGAGTAGGGAGTGTCAGGATCAATTGAAAGTGCCAAAACAATGGCAAAGGTAATGGATGTGATAGGGAATGAGGTTATATGGATGGTGCAATGAGCAGTGCATGCTGCGACTCAATACAGATCAAAATGTAACTGCTAGCTGAAGTCAAGGTGAGTCAGCATTGACATTACAAACACAATACAACAGACACACCTACACGCCCAAGTCAAGCTAACGTTCTGTAAACGTTGAAGTAAGTTGATATCAGGCTGACGTTGATGGCGTGTGTGAGCGGCGTTTTCCGTCTTGCGATTGTCGAGGGCATTACTAAACATGCACACAGTATCCCGGCCTGAATATACCTTGTTCATAATGTAATATATTTCTTCGTGGCCCACTGTAGTGTCAGCTGGCTATCAAGAGTGAAACATCTGACCTGCCTTGGAATTGCTGTACCGGTTACCTGGCTACTACGTTCAGCAGACATCCTGCCGTGTCGTGCGTGAAACAATGTAAGCGGTAGTGATCCAACGCTTGTGGTAAATACATACATCAGACAAGTGTGGTACGTTAGTATTATATTCGGTGAATGCTCGTGGTGCATAGATTAGAATTGACTCGATACAATCAAAGTTTTCATTTTGTTATGTGAGTGAGGGTGTCCATTCTGCATCTTTCCAATACTCGAGCACAGTGCGTTTGTGTGAGTGACGCATGATAGGTCGGACGCGAATGTAGCGCAAGCAGAAACAGTTACCCAGCGTGACTGACAATATCGATAATACAATGTACCGTAGTATACCCAATGCTCGTTGGGGTGCATGTTCCCGGGTTGCCAGCTTTACACCAATGTTGAAAC
The DNA here is from genome assembly GCA_025782845.1 of Boletus coccyginus. Classification (NCBI taxonomy): domain Eukaryota; kingdom Fungi; phylum Basidiomycota; class Agaricomycetes; order Boletales; family Boletaceae; genus Boletus; species Boletus coccyginus. The sequence continues at coordinate 60,897 of JAHZSR010000085.1, forward strand.
CAAAGTATTTCATGTGCATGATGCGGCGGGGTACATGATGACAGTGTGCGTTGATCGCACAGTAGGCAATGTAGTACTAATAGCTGTGGTAACAAGAGCGGAAGGGAGTGGGGATGGAGGCGACGTATCCACAGCGTACGATTAAGTGATGATGAAGACGACGTATCCACAGTACGCGATTAGACAGCAATAAGAGAGGGAGAGATAAGGAAGGACTCAGAACATCGTCCAGAGGCGACGGATGACGATAAGGGGACTAGGGAAATGTTACAGCCGCAACAACAAGGAATGGGGGGAGGGGGGGATGCTACAACCATGCGAGATCCTGGTGAATAGCTTTCTGCCACTCGGGAACGCTTCTCCCATCCGATGGATGTAAAGACGCCGACCTGTTCTCAGCCGGGAATCGTTCAAGGTCTGATTGAAGTGAATCAGTGAAGAATCTATTGAACAGTTAGTTGCATTAAAAAAAAAGTCATGATCGATACGTGGACTTACCTTTCCCAAGTTTGCTTCCGTAGTTCCGCGCTGGGCTCATTGCGGACTGCTTCACGCATCTCGTCGAGGAGCTTGTCAATAAACTCCCAGAACTGGTTGCTAGACCAGGTCCGGATCTCATCGTTAACAGACTCAGCACTGTCGTCAGCCAAGGTATTAGATTCCTCTCGAGCGTCCGACCCAGCGACTTTCTTGGCTAGGGATTCTTCCACCATGGTGCTGAAAAGGACATAGTTTTGTCGCTGAAAAACATTAGCAACAAGTAAGCGGGATGCAGATCGCCTACCAAAAACGCAAACCGTCCCCATTGCGCCAACGTGACATCAACAAAGTCACGCCCAGCAAGAGACCTTGCAAGGCCAGATACGTGATTGTTCTTTGAGATGCTGGCCGCAATCTGTGACGGCGAGCGGTTAGTTTATAAACAAATTAAGGAAATCTCGTACCTTCGTCTTGATCTGAGATCGCTGCTTGGTCAAGACTTCCTTCATAAGAGTGTCGATGTAGATCGTTAGTCGAGCATCCTCCATCGCCAGGGGTGGGATGCTGAACACGGCAAGGTTCTTCTTGATGAAACCCTAAAGTAAGTTGAAAGGAAGTCAGTATCGAATGGAGTAACAGTACGGTACAAACCCAGATCTGATCGTTGATACCGTTGAGATAGTGTGAAATGTTCGCAGACAAGAGCGCTGTCCGGAGCCGATCCTGGAGGACGTCCTGCACGTGCAGAAGTGAGGTTTGTTTTTTTTACTTAATAAGAAACGTGATTACCTTGAACTCGTCTGACTTGATAAATGAATGGACGTCGTCTTTCATCCGTTGTCGCTCCAATGAAAGGAGTTTCCCAAAAATAGTGATGAGCATCCTGGGTAGGTCAAGCTGGGCACTCCATCAGTATATGCTGACAGAGATGGGGGGCATTTACCTCTGTAAAATCAGCGAGCACGTCTTCAGCTAGCTCAAAGTCCTTGCAAACCTGGATGGCACAGTGGCGTTTACACCTCTGCTGGGATTCTTGTTCGAGGGTTGCTTCAGCAGAGTCAGAACGCTCTCGCCGTCGTTGAGCAGGGGGTGGGGGATCAAAGATGCTGGACCGTTCAGCGGCAGGGGAACTGGGGGGAAAAGAAAATCGGTCCAAGCCGGAGCCGTCGAAAGGAGCGTCGGTGCCTGCAGAAGCAGGTGCTGACCCTTCAGCTTCAGCGCCAGGCCTGGGGGCATGCTCAAGTCGGAATCGTGCGAGGAGACTCATTCTGAGATGCCGAATGGTTGGTGAAGGGTGAGGTTGCAGTCATTACGGTGGTGATTAACAACATTCTCGGTGTTTTGAAACATTTGGCTTTGGACGCAAGGAAGCAAACGTCACAGTCACGGTGTCGCCAGATGCTCATTGCACGATATGTAATAGCACGACGTAGTACTGAATATAATAAATATATCGTCTATTAACATCCACTGCTGGAATGGGGATGATTCGGATGGGGGAACATCCCAGTTATGTGAGGTTGGCCGGAGGTGGTCCCGAGATGCAGCGACGCTTGAGGTAAAGACCCATAAGGCGGAGTGTATGCAGGGTGTGGTATCGGATGGGTTTGGATTGTCTGATGCGGCGGCAAAAGGGAACGGGGATCGTGCGGTGCGTGAGGCTGGTGAGGCTGACCAATGCTAGTCCCAACATAGGACACTTGAGGTAAAAGTCCGTATGGCGGAGCGTAGTATGCAGGGTGCATCGCATAGGTCCGTATTGTCGGATGCGGCGGCAAAGTGGGGCGGGGATCGTACGGTACAGAAACGGGTGGCTGGTGCCGCTGGTCGCTACTCGGATGAGTGTAAATGAACGGAGTAGGCGTCTGGATGTGGTCAGACAAGACCGAACTTGAAGGCTTGGGATCGAATGAGGCTGCGTGAGGCTGGACCGGTTGTGTGTTGATTGGAACAGCCTTTCCCTTTCCCTTTCCCTTTCGTCGCGTCACGTTCTGACTTTTCTCGAATGAACCCTGCTCGGTTGATAATGGTTCATCACAATTGGTCCCATCTGATTGTTCCTTGTCCTTCTTTGATCGAAGGACTTGCGCAGCGTGCACACGTAAGACGGCGTGATCTGAGATCAGCGGTGCGTATATCTCGTCATAGAGGACAGAGGGGATGGCGGCCTTAATCCACCGGTAATTGTGTATCGAAGACGTGTTGACAACGTATGCATTCGTGCATGCATGCTCGACAAGATTCTTGGTCCGTGACGTGAGCAAGCGTTCTTGTTTTTCAGGTACTGTGGAGGTGGAATTGCAGCTGGACGCTGGACAGTCGTGTTGGATGTTAACCGTACAAATAACGTCCTAACGGGGCCCTCAATACAGAGATCACACATGGCACTAGCAAAAACTTACGAGGGGCGAAATAACCTTCTTCTGTTCCGGCGTTGGATACCTGATGCACGGGACACGCAGCTGAGGATGTAATTTGGGAAGGAACTCGAAAAGGCTGATTGCAACATGGGTGGCTTGGCGTTGCTCGACAGGAACCAGGACTTCTTTGACACACCCGATTCGATACTCACTGCCATACTTGATAATAACATGGGTTCCTACCCCCGTTTTGTCTCCCTGCGCAGCCGTAAAAGACGTGGCCCTGTAGAACTGAGCTCCTCACTGAGGTGCCGGCGTTGCTGACTCTATACCACACCTAGCGACTTCCGTTTCGTCCCAACCGATTGGGCGAACGACTCCCACGCGTGCTGCTAACTGTGCTGCACCTTTTCGTAAAGGATGAGTGGCGCGTTGATTAAAAGTCTGGCGAGGTACTCACCAACTTTTGGGGGCTCCATATTGGGAAAACCCAGTAAGCGGCGTTGGTGAGGGTGGGCGTTGAAGTATTCAACTACACCTGGTCCTGCCTTAGCCCATTTCTGAGCGGTGGGATCGTGCCACGTCCCTCCAGACATGACATGCATCACATTATCTTGCTCAGCAAATAGGTGACATGCATCACGGCTCGGTGCTTGGCGGTTACTATACACCGATGACAGCCGGTAAACACCGTTGAACGACTCATACCGCTCGGTCGAAAAAAGAATCGCCGGTCCAAAGCGTCGGATAAACATAGGGAGGTGGACAAGAAAGTGGAACTTTGCTTTTGTCAACAGAATACTCGGCGCGCACTGTGCGCTGATAACGAGGAAGTCATCGATGACGAGTGATAGGGTGGCCTAATGGGTGATGAGCAGATAAATGTATATGAACGAACTGGCAAGGACCTACTCACGAGATATGCTTCTGTGTCCTCGATCGACGTGTGCCAGAGAAGAACGACCAGTTTTCCAATTAGTGACCATCCTTGAAGGACCTTCTCAGGAACGAGATCATATATAAGGTACGGCATGACTTGTGCGAGACCCTTGAAATGCTTCCCGACGAGCGCGCCCTTATATCTAATGATGTAGTCAGCATGAAGTGTCGGAATGTTCAGACCTTCCTGATTAATGGAGGCTAGACGAGTTTGGAACATTCTGATGAGCTGATCTTTCTCGAGGATATATGCGGTCTGTCCCCAGAAGTATTTGACGATACCAAGAAGTATGGTGTGGAGAATTTCGGTCGGAGTGTCTTTATGAATGTTGATTCCGGGCATCGAAAGGAGGGGATTGATGCGGTCGTCAAGTGATTGACCTGCAAGGAGTAGATCCAATTCACTGTTCAAGCACGTCATGACCTCAGCCTCTGACAGTCTGGGCCCTCCAGCGGTTTTCTTGCGCAGCATCTTGCCAAGTACGAGAAGTCGGTCCACAATTGTGGCGGTCGCACTGTCCTTGATGCCGGATCGGCTGACAGCTTTCTTCACCTTTTCCGTACCACCGGAAAGCATCGAAAGCTGGATCTGGTCTTTGATTTCGGCACGAGTGTCTTTGGGGGAACGCAACTCACCGCACTGAGAAACCGTGATTAGTCCAAGTAACATACACGAAGTTCCGCATACCTGAAAAATATCACTGTATCCTTTATCGGATTTCTTCTCTGCGTTTGTGCCACCAACCTTGCAAGTACGGCATAGGTAATTGCACTTCAACCCACCATGGCTGCACTCCTCAGCCTGCATGGGGTTGTCGCCCGTGATAATCAGGCTGTACGGAATCAGCATGACCTCTTCTTCATATTTGATGTCAAATGCCATAATGGGGTTGTCGGCCGCTTTTCTGGTACGTGAGTGAGCAGGGAAATGTTGACGATGCGCAGTGGAAAACGTACTGGATCGAGTCTTTGACACCCTGCATTAGCTCCATGGGAGCAGCGTGAGGTGAACCTGTTACGAACCTAATCGTAAATTCTTGCTCGAGCATTTGTCGCGGCAGTAACCCGTTCGACACATAGACTACATGGTGCTTGTTCCATTGTTTCGAGACATTCCCTGATACGTCATCCATGAATACTATGAGAGGTACGGTGTAGATCATTCGTCCACCCGACCTGGCCCGGAGCGGATTTGGCATAAGATCGGAGAATCTCGCCGAGGAGGCTGCAGAACTGTTAGATACATTGCACTTTTGAATGGAAGACTCGAACGGACCTGTGAAATGAATCCCAGATTCTCCAGCTCGGCGCTGGAGGTCTTCGAACGTTCTAATAAATGTCGAAATCTCGACAACGATCATTTCTGGATCAACAGCATATCCCTCCTGTAACAAATGAGAGAGGTCGGTCAGTAAGTACTATCCTCGGCACCATTCGTAGCAGAAACAAACCACGGTCTTTGAAGCCTTGTGTCCTAGAGCAAGAACAGTTGGCTCCGAGGATTCCTGCATTCTCGCTTGGAAGAATTTCTTTGGTACAAAAAACTGACCCGTGGATTGTTGGAGTAGCTCGTTGACAAAATAGATGCCGTAGTCAACACGAACGCATGGAGGTGCAAGAGTATCCGGAAGGTCGTCAAGCATCTTGATTCCATGGTGCACCTGCGACATGCGGCCTTGTCCATCCTCAGGATATTCTTGCATTGCGAATCGAGTAAGTGGGTTCGCGAAATCCTACGACAACCATAACCCGATAACTCAGAATAATAACTCGAATGGGGCAATTTTGCTTACCATGGCGATGGCTTTACTTAGAGCGTTGAGGTAGAACACATTACCTGACGCTGTCGTCATCTTCTCTGTTGGTGTCCCAAGGAGTTTCATAAAACGCTCTTGTGCTTTTTTCATAGCGTAGATTGATGGCACCTCGGGTGCGCCAAGGTCCTTTGCCCATGTCAGTACCGCCACTTTCTGTGCTTGTGAGAACCTGAGGCGGGGGGAACTGAAGAGAAGGTGGGTTAAGAATTCCTATAGTACCGTCAGTGAGAACCGTGATGGTAGCTCAGTGAACGTACCGGCCTTGACTTCCAAGGGTATAATGGCTCGTCTGGGGAGATATGCGTGGCTACCTTGGACTTAGCAGGTTGTGGAGCTCGACTCCTGACAGCTATCCGCCAATTAAGAGGAATGAAAGGAAATCAGAAAAGAAATACGAACCTTCGACGTCTATGACATGGTCTTCCAAATTGGGAGGGATGAGATCTAGTTCGTCAAGGTCCTCGAGTCCTAATTCATCTTCAAGTGGTGGCGGCATAGTAGGAAATATAGATTCGCCGTTTTCGATCATCTGTCGTATTTCATCGAAGTAATCGTCGACGTGTACGGTACGTTCGGCTTCGAATGCATCCCAAGCTTGGCTCAGTGGTACCCCTGGGTCTCCGCTGTTGCTATCGAATGGAGGAGGGGACGGGAGACCATCCGGCACAATCGCAAATATATCCAAAGCAGGCGTCTCCACTGGCAGTGAAAACGCTGACTGATAGCGCTTGAGAGTCCCGAGCTTCAATGGTGTACCTCGCTCTTTCTGCTTGATTGCCTCCCGGAGATTATTCTGATGCTTCTTTGATTGAATGTGGTCTGCGACATGACAAAGACGTATAACAGGTTTCTTGTACATGCCGGCGCGACCCGGGCAGACCTTGCATATGACATTTTTCGGGTCAGTGCGAACGGCGGTGAAGACTGTAGCAGAGGGAGTCAAACTCGGAGGGCGATGGCCACGACTTCCCTTACCATCTGGGTCGAGAGGGGGAGGTTTTGAAGATCTGGCCATCGGCACTTCCGGGTTGATATCGCGCGATGTTGATCGTGTCACATGACCTCAAAAGTTGTCCTCTAATATGACGCTCCAAACACAACAAAAGATGTATAGTATTTAGGACGATCCAAAGAAATCCATACGTTACATATACTATTGCCCAGTACGCCAACCGCACACCAGTACGGACGATCGTTCATAGATAGGGAAAGACGAGCCAAATGTATACTAGTATGAATGAAAAACGATACGGGGCATGGCTTTACCTACTTGCGGTGCTTCGACTTCCTCGCGCGTGGTTTCGGCTTGTTTCTTCGCCCGTCCCTTACTGGAAAGTGCGTGGCGCTTGTCTGAAGGGCCAGGTTCCAGGGGCAGGTCCAGCTTCCGCTTAGCGTTTTGTTCCACTTTTCGCCGTAAGCATCCGAGATAACGAGACCAGGCAGTATAATACAGGGATGCTTGAATCTTCTGGAGTAAACATGACCAATCAGCGGGGAACGTGACGGTCTCCGACGCTGCACGGAGGTGGGCGATTCTGTCATCGTCATCTTGATTTTCTTGCATCGTGTCGGCAATGCGGACAAGAAGGCGTCTAGAAGCTAGGTTGAGCATATGTGTCACGGGTTGCATTGTCATTAGAGGGACTAACGACTACTGGGAAAAAAAGATCAGTATATAGATTCCGAAGTTCCAGGCCAACATGCTTACCCCCCGTGCAGATAACGCGTTTCCCTCGCTGAAATTGAATTCGCCATCTTCTCCGCGAAGAAACACGGAGATGTTGACCGACTTGATGTCGATCCAGGTCACGCCTTCAACAACTGATCGGAGTTAACTTATTATCGTGAGGCAACGTATCCGGGGTAAATGCTGTGCACTGGAGTTTGGGAAGAGAAAAGAGAGGGTGATCTGATTCGGGGAGTTTCAGGCTTGACTCGCGGATAGAGATCATGAACGCGGCGTCGATTTCAGGGGAAATTGCCACAGCCGCCGTGAGCTTGCGTTCCATTCCGATCCGAGTTTGACTAAAACCGCACTCCGCGATCCAGACGGGTACAGGGAACTCGAGGGGACGGTAGCTTAGTTCCAAGTCGAGTCGGAAATCTGGAGTAACAGAGTTGTTGTCGCTTTCAATCGGGGAGTTGAAAAGAAACAGTGGTGTGATACGATCTAGGCGGTGGGGTACTAAGAGAGCATGGGAACACTCTGAGAGAAATACAATGGGGGCCTCATGGATGGGACGGGGGGTCATTGCGAAGATCTGGGAAAGGTCGGGGATGTAGTACAATCTGTGTGAGAAATGCTGGTCAGAGTCGTCACAGAGCAATGTAACGCAAACTTACTTGAAGGATTGATGTTTTCCTCCCTCTGAGAACACCGATTCTATTAAGTCAAACTCTGCAGGTGTAACGTCTCTGAATGTCTGTGAAAGTGGTTAGATCCTGTTATGATGATACCCGGGAGCTACTCACTTGGATGTCAAAGAATGGAACTTGAAGTGCTTGGATAACAGCGCGACAATGATCTGCGTTGACAGTGGAAGCTTGTTTAATAGATGGATTGGTATTGAAAAGTATGTTGTCGCCAGCATCAACGTCAGGTGTCCGCCTCGTGGTTTCATTGGGTAGCATGGCCCTGTCGACAAGGTCTGTGATGTGAACATTGTCAAACTCCTCCTCTGATTGTACTTGGTCAAATGTTGATTGAGTACAAGTAGTCTTTGAACCAAGAGGAGAGGTTGGCGATGAGTTGTCAGACGGACTGGGGGTGGTCCTACCACAATTTGAGTGGCTGCCTAGCAGCAAGGAAAGTGTGTCGTATAACATTGGGGAAATAGCACTCGAAGTTTCACATGAGAGCCCAAGGCAGAAACGCGCAGGAGCGACTTTGGATCATCATATGAGGCGCGATTTCGGCCCAATCGCGCCCATGATGACCCGAAGTCGCGCACGTGATGACTAAAAATCGCAAGCACGAGACTCACGTTCAAGTTGAAACCTCGTAGCAGCTGCCACAATGTCGACCATTGTCGATGTTAAAACTTGTCTTGGACCGAACGGATTGACTACCCTCAACACTCTTGAACTGTCTGTTCGTTTTCATGGCGCTGTCTTTCGTGATACCCCGCCCGAGAAAATTGTATGTCTCTCAGCGTACTCTGACCCAGTAACTTAACTGACTCACATCCCTGCCCAGCCGGTGCAAATCTCCGTTCGCATCTGTGACCAATGGGCTGAACAACCTTTACTCCCTGTTATATGTGATATGTCCAAGGAAGTGAACAAGTCCTTAAATCCGGTGTGTACCTCATCCTTGGCTGTCTTGCAGATACTTACTTACTGCTAGGTCACGTTTCCCTTCCTCCCGCTCTCGTCTCTATTTGAACCCACTGATGCGTATCAGTGGGTGCAGTTGGCAAAACAAATTGAAGAATGCTTAGTAGCAGACCCCCTTCTCGAATCCAAGCACCCGGACCGCTACCGTTTGATGCGAGAACTCTTCTGGATGGCGTTCATTGCTGCTTATCCCGAATTCCCTCAGGGCAAGTGGACTCGTTGGAATTCAATGATTGCAATGGAGGGCGAGTTTATGTCACGTTGGATGTTGAAGGGTGGATATAGCGGACTGTCAGATACACCTCCCCGTCTGGTCATCTGGGAGCAGTTCAGGAGCATTGTTTCTGACACAACGTTGATACCTTCCGCCCAGTAATCCTGTTGTATTATCGTACATGTCTGTGTATTCTGCATCGGTCTCTGATCTCTGATATGCATCAATTTCGTCGATGAACGTCTCCAGCCCTGGGCTTCGTCCAGAAGTGTATCTTTGAGTCCCACATTGATGAATACCAACCCCAATACCCTCGATCAATTTGTTTTATGAGCCCACCCCCGATGCCTGGTGAACATACTGCATCACCACAGTACTATGTATCGTCAGCATCTGTTTGACGGATGTCCAGGTCTGGGCAGCTCAAATTTGTCAGCAATGTGTCTGTGGGAGGACTTGCAAACGTCTCACTGCTATCCAGGTCAACATATCATACAGACACTCATTCCTTGACCTTTTCAGAACAGAATAAAAATTAATTGCCACCTGTTAGCTCGTTATTCCCCAGAGCATTTTCTGGTATTTGGCTAGCATCTAGGGTGCAATGCCAGGCAAATGCACTCTCCTCAACATATTGTGTACACCGTGAGAACGGTTTGGAGCAGGTTGTGACGATGTCCGTAGAGAATCCAATATACATTCATTTCACAACTTCCGTCAAACGTCACTATTTTAAGAGCCTAACTTGGGCGTGTAGGTCATCCACATTACCTCCTGCTGATCCCAGGTCACCCACCAACTATTTGGACCCACCACATCACTGAGGACAACTCAAGACATGATCTACAGTGAGGTGCAAAACCGTTGCAATGTCTAACCTCAAACTGGGGCGCGAAGCGCCCCACAATCACTTGTGGGAATTTCACTTTGCTTTGGTGGAAACAAATAAAGTACAAACCCTTAGCTACAACTTTGTCCCCAGGGTCATGTGATTTCGCTTACATACTGCAAAGATACATCCATTTCAAAACACCAATACCATTGCAACAGTTTTGCACCTTTTGCTTTCCAGGGTATATTAGTACTTGGTATAGCCTCCCTTTGCCTTGATAACTGCTTCAATCCTTCTAGGCATGCTCTCTATCAACTTCTGACACTCTTCAACTGCTATCCCCTCCCAATCAACCTGAACTCTCTCCCACAATTCATGAATTCCCTTAGGAGAGGAATCATGATCTGCTAGTCTTCTTTTGAGATAACCCCAGAGGTGCTCAATGGGATTGAGGTCAGGAGACTGTGCAGGCCATACCATAGTATGAAAATCCTGCTCCTGAAGCCAATCCTTCACCTTTTTGCAAGTATGTTTGGGGTCATTGTCCTGCTGAAAGATGATGTCAGGAGGATCAAGACCATAAAACTGCAAAGAATTGAGCAGTTCATCCTTCAAAATCTGAAGGTAAAGGTCCCCATCCATCCTACCATCAATCTTGGTAGCATAGCCAACTCCCTGCCAAGTCATACAGCCCCACATCATCAAAGAACCTCCTCCAAACTTCACTGTACCTTCCACCAGCCTATCACTTAGCCCTTCCCCTGCCTTTTTCCACACCCACTTGCGCCCATCTGACCCTAGGCGATTGATTTTGGTCTCATCAGACCATACTACCTTCTTCCAGTCCTCCAGAGTCCAATCTTTATGAGCATAAGCAAAGTCTCGACGAGCCCTACGATGCTTGGCTGAAAGGAGAGGCCGTTTGGACTTGACCACAGCTTTCATACCTGTCTTCCTCAACTGTCTGCGCACTGTGGAGGTAGAGAGAGGCTGGTTGACTATATTGGTGAGTGCCTTGGTCACCTGAACAGCATTCTCTGCCTTTCCAGAGGAGATAAGACGAACGGCATGCCGGATATTGGCAGAGGAAAGCTTGGATGGACGACCTCTAGTAACTTTTTGAAGCTCAGAACGCTCTTTGGAGCGTAATCTGGATATGGTAGACACATTAAGACCAGTAGTGGATGCAATAGAGTGAGCAGATTGGCCAGCATCAAGCATAGAGAGGATGGTTTGTTTTTGAGTAGAAGAGATGGTTCTCATGATGGTTGTGGTTGGAAACAAAGATGCGTGTGAACTATTTTAAACTCAGACATGGTTCTAATATGTGTATGTTTGTTTGTATGACCAAACATAACCAAATAACACTTGATTTCAATGTAATGAGCAAAGGGTGCAAAACTGTTGCAATAGTATTGATGTTTTGAAATGGATGTATCTTTGCAGTATGTAAGCGAAATCACATGACCCTGGGGACAAAGTTGTAGCTAAGGGTTTGTACTTTATTTGTTCCCACCAAAGCAAAGTGAAATTCCCACAAGTGATTGCGGGGCGCTTCGCGCCCCGGTTTGGGGTTAGACATTGCAACGGTTTTGCACCTCACTGTAGAAGAGTCAGTAGCAGCAAGCAGACCTACTAGATGATTTGCACACATTGAGGCTAAATCAAGAAGTGACTCAGAATGTCTGGTGGTATGCCAGTGGTGCCGCTGATGTACTATATTGTTGTTGTTGTTGCATGCATCACATCATGCCATCATCTGAGAGCAAGGGTGACACAGCCTAGGTCTTGAGCCCTGGCTTTAGGCCAGGCCAGGCCCCAATTGACAGCTTTTCAGGATTTCAGGCCTGGCTCAACATTCTTCAAAGCTGGATCCCCCTAAAGCTGAGCCCAAGCCAGGGCTTTCAGGCCAAGCTGGGCTGGCACACCACTATTTGTCACACATAGGCACAAATTCTTCACCTGACTTTCTTCATCACCTTCATGTATTCCAGGCTGAGCTTTGTCATGACCAGATGAAAAACACAAAACAGACAACATTGATTAGCCAGGGTTTTGTAAAACATTACTTATGTAGTTCTTTTTGACTTCACTTCGAGCACATGTTGCCATTTCCTAATTAGCTTTGACCCCTATCACTGTGGGAAGTTTTTGGTCTTGTACATATATATCTCAAAATGTATCAGGATTGACTAGCTCCTGCCAGTATATGTTACGAGCAAGTCTACTGTACCGAGAAAAAAAGCTCATGAATAGCATCAGGGTCTGTAACCTATGTGAAAACCTTTGGCCTTGTGGCTCTTACTGCATGAACCAGATTAGTAGTACCATACTACGTTGACTGTCTCCCAAGTAGGGTATCTGCCGACAAAGGTGGCAATCCCCACTTCTTTGGATGTCGCTGAGTGCACTGAGAGAGGAAAGAGTTGGGAGATCAACCCAATTGAACCGAATGATACAAGCTCTCGGGGAACTCCGCTGCCAGCTTCGGCCTCATGATCGGGTCAAAATCGGTTCCCAATTACCCCGACGAATTGTGGTCGTCGACCTATTCCAACTTTGTCATGGTCCGGTCAAGGTTGACTCCCAAGAAGGACTCTCGTGAACTATGGTCGCCGACCCATGCCGACTTTCTCCTCGTCTGGCCAAGATCAGCCGCCGTCAATAGACCCTTCCAACGTCGACGGTCACTGGATCACAGCGTGGATTGCTTTTTTTCAATCTCTGGGGCCTGGGCTCGATGGCCCATCAACAACGGCGAGCGGGGACCTGCGTTGTTTATCATCGGTTCCTGCTAATCAGTACCTTAGATCACACGCATCGTCACGGGCAGCACGTCCCGGGGTTTTTCCCGCAGTTGGGCGGCCGAACAAGCCCAGGCCTGACGCTTTCCGAAGTGAAACGCCACCCCACTTGTTACTTGAGTAGGGTTAATGAATGCAATGGCCCATCAACAACGGCGAGCGGCGACCTGCGTTGTTTATTATTGGTCCCTACTAATCAGTACCTTAGATCACATGTATCGTCCCGGGGTTTTTCTTGCAGTTGGGCAGCCGAACAAGCCCAGGCCTGAGGTTTCCCTATATCAAACAGTCGAATTGGATTGAAACGCCATCCCACTTGTAACTTGAGTGGGGTTAAAGAAGCAACTTGGATGATTGATTCTGACAGCATCGCATCGATCGATGATGTCCTACCATTTCAAGCATCTTCCTTATTCCACGCATGCTCCATGGTTAGGTACCCGCCGCTCAAAGTAGAGAAATGGCCTTAGTACGGGTATCTGGGAACGAGATGGGTGCAACAATTTGTGAGTATTGGGGTGTTGCTTCGGTAAGCGCACCACTGACTCAGACGGGCCTTGCGCACTGCCGTGGAAGCGGGTACCCTCCGAGTAACTGCACTTCCAGAATCATCTTGTCGAAATTCACTGTATTTCTCAGCCACCCTTTCCGGTTTGGCTAACAGGTGGCTTTGCAAACGCATAAATACCAGCCTTTCTTGCTCGAATGTGCATCAGTATCCACTCCATTCCAAACTTCTACTCACAATGCCTCTCGTCAACGACGGTAAATATAAGATCATCAGTGTCAAGTACTCGCCTCCCAGTGTGGAGAAAAAGAATGAGCAGGTCGCTGACCTCATCAATGGTGGGCCGGGACCGATCGCTGGGCGCGCGGACGCCCAAGTCCACAACGATCAGGTTCGTGTTATCCTTTGTAGAGGACTCCACTCACCCGTTCAGTAGTGGTACGTCAAGAACAAGTACCATGAACCAACCAGCAACTCGGTCACCATCGAGAATGCCGAACATCGTGGGAACTACGCGTATGCAGAGCTGGTGGATGTACGTGCGCTCTGGGATAGGATGATATCAACGTGTGGAACTTACTATGTTCTAATGCTAATAGGGCAAACCAGTCCTCGGTCAACACAGCGACCCCAACCAAGCCGTGGTCTGGACCCTCGTCGCCAGAGGCGATGGCAAGTACAAGTGAGCGTGGCATGGATTTCTTGACCCGCCCCTGTTAACATCGAGTTTCCACAAGCATCCAATCTCCGAACAACAACCTGATCTGGGAGCTTAAGGAACCTAACCACAATGTATTAATATCCATTTTTCCATACCTGCACGGATACCTCTCACATTCTTTCATCTCAGATTAAACTCGGCGATTACGGGGTTGGTACGCAGCCCTACAACGAGTGGAGGTTCCAGCCCGCCTAGCCCTGTTTCCTGAGAACTGCACAGCAGTACCAATGACCCCTGGAAAAAAGTGTTTGGTTGTATGTACGGTATCGTAGCAAAGTGTTGAGTTTTCTGAAATGCGGTGAATGTGAATGAAATGGAATCCCGCCACTTTGAATGTGACTTTTCTATGGGACGAGTCAGAGGATTCGTGGGAATGGGGACTAATCAGTGGCTTTGAATGTCAGCAACGGCAGGGTTAAGCAGTGTACTCGTAGTGGGATCAAAGGCGGCCAAAGGGGTCAACAAGTGGGACATTATAAGTGAACCCTCCGATCGGCGCGAACACACACCGACGGCTCCATAATTGGCGTTGTAGAGTAAGAGTTCAAAAGAAAGTGGAGATAAGATAGTGGACATTCTGTGGATCGTGGAAAATCCTGACGCCTACGCGGACGAAAAATCGACATTCTTGAGTGTCTCAGTTTAACATGAAGACAATCCGGAATTAAATGTTGACGGGAAGTCGTCCAACAGATCTTCAACAAAGGAATGATTGTGTGGCGGATCGGAGGCTGTAAGACAAGCGAACAGAGAAAGTAGTGGGGACGGAGTGGGATATGCGACTGAATTCGGGGCAACCGGTGTCCGCAAACGGGGTTCACGGATGGTATTCAAAGCCTCAACGGGATACGTGGCGTACGTAGACACAAAAGGCAAGAAATACAACCAAGTTAGGTGACGGATGTGATCGATGGCATTCATTCGGCGGAACGGGGCCGCGGGACACACACACAAGACGTATTGGGGTGCGTTGGTCGGGAAAGACTGGGCCAATAACTTGCCCGTGAACTTGAGTGCCGTGCATCCGCGATCCATGTCAAACCAGATGCCATGTCTGGCATACGAAACAGGACACACGAAACATCGGCTACTTGGCCTAAGAAGGCAGTAAAACGGACGGGAACAGAAAACCAAATGTCGTGCAAAGGGAAATAGGTATACCATGCGGAGAAGCCGCAACTTGCCCATTTCCCTGCTCCATTGTGTCGCTGGTGACCGCGTCCTCGGCAGTGGCCGGTGCGTAGCGATGGAATGGGGCACACATCGGCGCTAACCGTTGGATCCGACATGAATGTCGCGACCCACCAATTCGGATCGACATCGGTGAGGTGTAATATGCGATGGCATTATCACCGAATAGCGAGTACGTCTTCAGCGGCGGTGATGGTGGGGTTCAAGTGTGGCGAGATGAGACGGCAACAAAAAAACAGCAACAATGGGAGCAAGGACTCGAGTCGGGCTGCCCACTCTCTCGCAGTCTCCAACGATGGGATTCCGGGAAACGCCAATGATCGCAGCTGTGGGATGCAAACACATACAAACAGGTTCGCATCGCAATCTGCGTCGTCGAATAGCACAAGCGTCTTTTGGGTGCGAACACAAGTACTGGTACGTGATCGCAGCGAAATACTCGCCGCAGGGGCATCGAATCGCGACCGCAACTCGCAATTCCGCTCGAGTCTATGACAGCAACTGGAGTAACCAACGAATGGCCACATCGATACGGCTATCCTACGATCTGCAGACCTGAACAGTCAGCTCATTCAATGCACAATCCCTCCTAGCCATACGCAAGTGACTACTTCCGTAGCGGGGATCATTAATGATGGCCGCTTCCTCGCAGACATGAAGGCAGCAGCACTGGTCTCTCCTGGTTCAGCAAGTAGCTTACCCGGCACTGAAACCAAGCAATTTCAACCATCTGCAAGGTCAGCAGTTTCGCAATGGCCAGTTCCCGATACCGATGAATAGTCGTGCATTGCCCTACCGAAGCATGGGGAATTCATCGCATATTCTGCGAGTCTGCCTTCAATCACATCCTCCCCAGATGACCGCAATTAGTGGAGGGGACGGAGGAATTACCGTTAACAGTCTATCCCGTAGCATCGTACGTAGCCTCGCTGGGTTGTTCATCGTTTCACATAGGGTTCGATCCCTTTGTCTCGTCTACATACAACCCACGTTCCAGAGGCAGGCGTTCGGATCGACGAAGCCACGCTCGATTTTTAGGAGCACAATTTACTGTCGAACAAGTCCTGGTCTCGGGCTTTCTATGCGTCCCAGGTCAGGATCTAGGCCCTTATAGGCTCAGCATACTGGCCTGGCCTGGCCTGGCCCAGTACTACCCTTGGTAGACGGACCGTTCCGTACACTACGGCAGTGATAGCCAAGCCCATCCATTCCTGGTCGAGAGAATAGTATCGGCGACAGCTGATCTTGGCTAGACCACGAGAAATGTGGCATGGGTCGGCGCCCATAAATCAGTATTTGGAGCCAGTCTTGACAGACCGTATCACCGATTGAGAAAGTTGCCATAGGTGTATACGGTCCACGCCCGTCATACATGGTGTACCGCGTACCCCTCCCTGATCCCAACTTCCACATGCAATGGCAGGGTACCGTATACCCCTCGTGAACTACACATGATCAGATATTTTTCTGACTCCGTAACAGGAGCTGACTGGAGAATCCTGAGATGGGGATCAGCCCAATTGAACCTGAACCTTGCGTAGTAAAGAGTCTGATACATTGAACCGAATAGCACAAACTCCGAGTCCGCTGGGCTTCGATCGTGTGTAACGAGCATCAACCTACTATGTAGTAAGCCATCATGATGTGTCTCGTGGTCTGGTCAAAATTGGCTCCCAATACTCCGATGAATTATGGGCGTTGACCTACTCCACCTTTGAGTCATAGTTCGGATAATTTCAGGGTTGGCATCCCATACTCTCATGCAACTCTCATGAATCATATCATGGGTGCCCGCGACCCGTGCCAACTCTCCTGTCTGTCCCGTCAACAACGGCGAGCGCCCGCATCTGCTACGCGCTGCTTCTGGGGTTCCTATCGATCAACACTCCAGACCACATGTATCGTTGGGCGGCCGAACAAGCCCGGTTGGCCTGAGGCCTGAGGGCCCGAGGCTTCCCAAATACGATATATCAAACGATCCCAATATCGAATTGAAACGCCACCCCAACTTTGGCCGTAACGTACGCAGTGGGGTTAGACTCGAATCAGAAGTAACTTGGATGCTCCGTGCTGACGGTATTCATTGATTCGGATTGTCCTACTACCATTTCCAGCCTGTTCTTATTCCACGGATGCTCCATGGTTGGGCGCCCGCCGCTCAAACGGCCGTAGTACCTGGACCCGGGCGCAACGAAATGGGCGCAACAGTTGAATACTGCGGTTTTCCCTCGGTAAGCGTACCACTGACGCCCTGCCAAGGGAAGGTGGGTACCGTGCAATCCCCGAGTTATTGCACCTCCAGAAACATTTGGCAGAATCGCCTTGTCGAATTCACTGTATTTCTCAGCCGCACTTTCCGCTTTGGCTAGCAGGTTGGCCTTGCAAGCGTATAAATACCAGCCTTTCTTTCTCGAATCTGCATCAACATCCAGTACATCCCTAACTTCTACTCACAATGCCTCTCGTCAACGACGGTGTATACAAGATCCACAATGTCAAGTTCTCGCCTCCCCACGTGGCTCCCAAAGACTCCCAGGTCGCTGACCTCGTGAATGGTGCCCCGGGACCGATCAATGGACGCCAGGACTTCCAAGCCCACAACGATCAGGTTCGTGTTGCCCTTTGTAAGAGGACTCCACTCACCCGTTCAGTAGTGGTACATCAAGAACAAGTACCATGAACCAACCAGCAACTCGGTCACCATCGAGAATTTCGAACATCGTGGCATCTACGCGTATGCCCACCTGAACGCTGTACGTGCATTCTGGGGTGGGATGATATCAAACATGTGGGACTAACTACATTCTAATGTTAATAGGGTGCTTCAGTCGAGGGTAAACGTGACCAACCTGGCGACCACGACCATCCCACGGTCTGGACCCTCGTCGCCAGAGGTAATGGAAAGTACAAGTGAGTTTGGCATTGATTTATTTCAAGTTACCCGCCCCTGTTAACATCGAGCTTCCGCAAGCATCCAATCCCCGAACAATAACCTCATCTGGGATCTCCAGGGCAAAAACCAAAATGTATTAATATCCATTTTTTTCACACCCGCACGGATACCCCTCACACTTGTTCATCGCAGATTAAACTCGGCACTTACGTTCACGGTACGCAAGAGGAGAACGAGTGGACGTTCCAGAAGAAGTGAACACGTGGCCATCTAGTTTGTTACCTGAGAACCGTACAGCACGAGTGCCGATGACTCTTCCAAGAAAAAAAAGAAAAGAGATTGATTATATGTAAGATATCGTAGCAAAGTTTTGTAAACTTTCCGTCTGAAGTACGGTGCATGTGAATGGAATGGAATCCCCGACGCTCGAATGTGACTTTTCTATGGGACGGGTCAGGATTCTCGAGAATACCCACCTGGGACTAGCTCGACGTGATCTTTCCTCCAGACACATTTTCACCACTGTCACCGGATCTGATACGTTAACAACAACCACTCAGAACTGGTTTTTTGGAGATTGCTGAGAAAAGTCTCAATTTTGAGCCCCAAAAAATTAGGAAGTCCGCTCATTGGCATCTTCCATTTTAGACTCTGATTTCGGAAGTCGTGTGCAGTGTAGTCATAGTGGGATCAAAGACGATCAATGGGCCTTAGGGATCAACCAGTTGAGTATTGAATATTGTAGGTGAGCCCTCCAATCGACGCAAACACACACGAACGGCTCCTATGATAATCCGGCATTGTAGAGTATGTGTTTAGAACTGGTTGGTAGACAGGAGGGGAGTGGAGATGGAGCCTGTATAGACAACGAATCGTGCGAAATCCTGACGCGCTTACCTGCACGGATGAAAAATCAAAATCCTTGGCTGTCGAATACGGGAAGTTGTCCGATAGAGCAAGAAACGAATGTTTGTGTGGAAGATCGGAGGCTGTGAGACAAGTAACCGGGTTGCATGGACAGCCTGCACGACCACGTTTCTGCCTCGCCGGGATATCTGGCGTATGCGGACACAAAAGTCCAGAAAGTACAAAATGGGTAGGAAGATAGATGCTATTGATGATGGCGTTCATTCGGCGGAACGGGGCCGGGGAATACGTATACAAGAGATGGGATGGGGTATGCGTAGCTCCGGGAGGGATCAGGCAAACAGCATCCCCGTGAACCTTGGCACCGCGCATCGATGCCGAAAGCGGATGCCATGACTGGCGCGGAACAGGATACGCGCTATCTTGCCTACCTGGACGGTGAAATGGACAACAGTGTCATGCGGGACAGCTGGTGCTGGTCTTCTGTCGCGGATTCGTCGAGCGGACAGTTGACACACGGTGAAGTGTAGCGCCCCATGCAACGGATGACGACTCAGCAACCTCGCAGACAGCTATTCGTAGGCATATTCCGCAGTGCCTTGGTGAACGAACGGGTCATCGGTTGTCAGGACACCAACAAGCGCCGAAACTGAGCGTGTGCACTAGCCCAGATAAATAAGGGGAAACGGGTATGCAATGCGGAGGAGCCGCAGGTTGTTCATTGAATCTCCACATTGCCCTGCTACATTGTGTCGCTGATGACCACGTCGTCGACAATGAACGGTGCGTAGTGACAAGTTGAAGCCGCGTTGATGCTAGAACACCGGGGGCCAATGGAAACCGACGTCGATGGACTTATTTGCAGTGAAGTTCTCAGCGAATGGCGAGTACATCTTCAGCGGCGGTCATGGTAGGGACCGTAGGGTGCGAGTGTGGCGAGCAGAAGATGGTAAACAAATGGCAACTTGAATGGAAACGGCACAGGTACGGTCTCGCTTAGTGTCCAAGGACGGCAGATGGGTCGCAGCAGGGACAGACAAGGGCAAGCTGCATGTGGGATGCAACATCTTTGCGCGTAGGGAGGATGACCTCGAGATCAACGGTCAACG
This sequence comes from Boletus coccyginus, assembly GCA_025782845.1. Classification (NCBI taxonomy): domain Eukaryota; kingdom Fungi; phylum Basidiomycota; class Agaricomycetes; order Boletales; family Boletaceae; genus Boletus; species Boletus coccyginus. The sequence continues at coordinate 80,968 of JAHZSR010000085.1, forward strand.
CGCAAACGTGTACAAACACTCCCCTTGTGAAGCGTACCGTAGCCGTCCGCGCGGGATATCTCATCCTCAATACAATAGTATACTACATGGTTCAGCCATGTCCACGCGCGTCACCACACACAATCATCGTTACTGATATTCCTACCAGCCGTATATGCTTCTTCTCCGTGGAATACCGCGCATGGAGAGTGGCGACTACCAGAATGCGATAGGATCGTTTGAACATGCACGAGCTAGATACGACCCCACACGAGCCAAATGCTCTCGGTGATCTCATTGCGCCCTCAGATCCTCATAGTGTCTTGGCTATCATCGTGTTTACGACCGGAGAGCACGACGATCCGATGTCCCGCCTAGACGACCTTGTCCTTATCGCTACAGTGCACTCCAATACAATATGCTATGTCGCTCAGGCATGTCCCTACTCGCTACCACATAGCAGATACCTTTACCGACATTTTCACTAGGCATATATGCGTCTCACTGAACTTCTCACATGGAGAGTGGCGACACAAGAGTGCGATGGGTTCATTTGAACGTGCACGGGCCCAGATGTGACCCCATTCGAGTTAAATACTCTCAGTGATCTCATTGGTAAGCCTTCTATCGGCTATACGTCTATCGCACGGGGGACTGTCAAATACTATAACGTCCTTGATGATTGAGCACCATGTCAAGCCGAATAATCGCTATCACGCCTACCTGGACGTGGAAGCACATGGAATGGAAAAGAAGATCATGTCACGGGATATGAGCGCTTTCCTGTCGAGCAGGTGACGAAACGTGGTGTTGTGATCAAATGACTGACGAGCCGTCGTCTCACGGATTGTCAGTCCCTCGACTCTTCACTGGAAACACAGCCCTGGGTGGCCAGGAAATGCTATACTTCAACACGAAATGATGGAGGTAAGCGGAGAAATTTCCATACACGTAGGGTTTTTTATACTCGTTTTGAAAGGCTCAGGGTAGGCTGACATACTGTGGAAATATTACTGTAACTTTAAATTATCGGGCCCAAAGTGATCTCGCAGACCAGTATCTGAGTTATTATCATTGCGCAAGTGATCAGTACTATCTGAATATATTCGCAGACAAGAAGCCACATTGTAACAAGTACCTTTCTGAACGAGTAGCTTTAAATTGGGTTTTCCACTGTATTATGTAATGCTTTGTCGCCACATCTTGTCTCCTTGGCAGCCAATACCACATGAAGATATATGAAGGTTCCACTCGTCTCTACCCATCCCACGACACGAACCCTTCGTAAACCATCAAACTTCAATTCCATCTCACGTATTCGTTTCAGCGGTTTTGCAGATGCCTCAATCAGGAAGGAGCAACGCGCTTAAATGCGAAAGGAGGCTGCACTTTGTCCATTGGCACTCTCCATTGCCCTGCTGCGTCGTGTCGCTGATAGGCTGACCACGTCCTCGACAATGACTGGTGCGTAGTGACAAGTTGGTGCTGCGTTGATAGGCTAACCGTTGGACAAGAACACTGTGACCCGATGGAAATCGACGTCGGTGGGAAGCTATATGCGATGACATTCTCACCGAATGGTGAGTACATTTTCAGCGGCGGCGATGATGGGGTTCAAGTTTGGCGAGTGGAAGACGGCAAACCTGTGGCAACAATGGCAACAGAACTGGTGCGGTGTCTCGCGGTATCCAACGATGGGAGATGGGTCGCAGCAGGGACAGTCCCAGGCGACGTGCATGTATGGGATGCAAAGACATACAATCAAGTCTTTGTGCATAGGGTGCATTTCAACTACGTCAACGGGGTTGATTTCTCGCCCGACTCGACCCGACTCATCTCTGCATTGTCGAACGGCACAGCTGCCATTTACATCGCAACGAGCAGACAAGTACACATGCTCTGCCACGATGATTGGGTGTTCGCAGCGAAATACTCGCCACAGGGCGATCGAATCGCGATAGCGACTCTCCATTGCGTTCGAGTCTATGACAGCAACGATGGCCGCTTACTCGTGGAAATCGAAGTAAAACTAACCCCGTTACTCAACACTGCTCTCGTCTGGTTCAACAACCACCTCCTTGTTGTATCCGGCGGTAAAATCAAACAATTCGAAGCATCCACAGGGTCTGTAGTTTCAGAATGGCCAGTTCCCGATACCAATAGATACTCGTGCATTGCCCTACCGAAGCATGGAGAATTTGTGGCATACTCTGCTGGACCTACCGTCACACTTTGGGACACGGCGACACACACCGAGTTTGGTCTTCGCCAACACTCTCAGTGCATACACCCAATCACACTCTCTCCGGAGGGCCGGTTACTCGCAATTGGTGGGGAGGACGGGAAAATCACCATCAATAGTCTATTCTGGGTCACTGTACGTATCTTGTCTCGTTAGATTGTGGTGGATATGAACAAATTTCTTGCTCCGATCATCTTTCCACATAGGGTTCCAACCCTTTGTCTCGTTTACAACTCACGTTCCAGGAGCCAGGTGTTTGGATCGATGACGCCACGCTCGATTTTTCGGAGCGCAATCGACTCGCGGACGCGGAAACAGTATTGACCGCAGCAGTCAACAAGTCTCGGCATCCGAGTCATTATGCACTCGCTAGTCGAGCTCTCGTCAGAGCACGTTTGCGGGACTGGGACGCTGCGATCGCCGATGCCACAGAGGTGAATATTACTCTGCTCTCACATACGCTCATACTGATCCTATTTGGCGTCAAGTCTATCAAAATTCGGCCGTCCACCGTTGGCTACATTGCAAAGAGTGTAGCGCTTGTCGGTAACGAGGAAAAGCACAAGGCATATCGAGCGTGCGACATCGCGTTCGCACACTCTCATTCTTCTCACGTTGGTTTTCTCCTTTTGATCAAGGTACGTGTATCGTGCACTCGAGGTTGGTTCCCTCGGATTCTCATATTGCTTAGGCTATCATCGTGTTTATGGCCGGTGAGCACGACGATGCGATATCCCGCCTAGACGACCTTATCGCTATGGTGCACTTCAATACGATATGCTACGTCGTCCAGGCATGTCCACACTCGTTACCGCACAACAGACATCGTTACCGACATTTCTACTAGGCATATATGCATCTTCTTGTTGGAAACTCACACATGGAGAGTAGCGACTACAAGGGTGCGATGCGATCGTTTGAATGTGCACGGGCCCAGATGCGACCCCATTCGAGTCAAGTACTCTCGGTAATCTCATTGGTAAGCCTTCCAACGACTATACCACACTGCGTCGAAACCCCTTGCAATCGTTGACAGATGTCGGGATGGAAATTTGATAATCTTGATATCACAATTAAACAGCGTCTTTGTGAGGCCCTGTATGCTGCGGGCCGCATCAAAGAGGCAGGCGAGTCTCTACTAAATATCGTAAATACCGTCGCCGAGGAAGTCTATATGACTGGACCGATCACCACCTGGCTTTCTAGTGAGTCATGCTTTACCCGTCCCTTCGCCGTGCACTCGAAGTTTCACCACAGATTTCGCGCAACGATGTCTTTCCATCCCCGAGAGCAGTGGTGGCGCAACCCTCCACCCGCCATCTCCAACACCGCTCCCGAGAGGGTGGGCAAAATTAAAATTGGCAGGGAGTTCGTGGACAGATGCCTTAGTCGCCACTGTGAACGTGAGTATCGCCTTTGCTTTGGTACTCCTCGTGGGCTTGATTCTCCGTTGCTCTCGAGTTTACGGCGCCAAGATTCATGATTTATCGGGCTCTTTGTGATCATCTCGAAATGCTTAACCAGATAATGGTCGCGACCGAGTGTTTCCACCAGATGATGGGCGAATTGGGAGGGTTCAAAAACTTACATGTAAAGCAGGCGGAATGGGCTCTTGGTGAGCGGTCTGCATACCGTGTAGGTGTCGTCGTTTATGCGATCATTTCCTGTTAGACTTCAAGTAGCGTTTGTCCGTGAAACTGGAGTATCTTGGAGATGCCGCAATGAGTGCCATGCAACTCGAGGAGGCTATCTCCGAGTATTCAGCTGCACTGTCCCTCGATCCCGCCGCACCTGCAGGTCTCTTTATTAGGCGAAGCAAGGCATACCTAGCCAGGGGTCTGTGGAAGGATGCGTTAAATGATGCAAATAGGGTGCGTTCCTTTGTCTCGTGCAGGTGCATTCTTGTGGACGGCATTGTCACTAGGTAATCATCCTCGATCCGTCCTCTCCATGGGGGTACGAGAGGAAACACGCAGCTTTACACATGGCAGGACGGTATGACGATGCCATTGGCACGTTCGAGACGATGCTCTTGAAGATATCGCAGTCGTCTGATCCAAAAATTCGTGGTGAGTACATTGGCATCGTGGTGATGTTTACATACCTATTGATCTTGTCTCATAGAACGCCATTACGAATATGTAAATCCAGAACGGACTAAGGGGGTGATCCGTGCGGCGATCCGGCGTGCCATCCGCGAATCCCCGCTGGTGCTCATTAACACCGACTCCGGTCGTCTCCTCGACAAGTCTGGGCAATCGTGCTTGTTTGAATCACAACCAATCTTTTCGGAGTTTATCTCCTCCATGGCCAAACGTATTGACGATTCCCACATTAAACACGAAGTTGCAGAGTTCTACCGCTACGCCACGTTTTCACACACGTGGGAAGACAACGAACCTCTGTTCGAGCAAGTCATACGAATCGTGGTGTACGAACTCGAAGAGTCGCCCACTCACAATAAGCTCCAAACGTTTTGCAAGATCGTCCGGGACTCTGGATTCCATTGGGCATGGAGCGATACATGCTGCATCAACAAAGCAGATCACTTCGTGCTTCAGGAGGCACTAGTCTCTATGTTCAAGTGGTACGAGGGTTCTGCCGCGACACTCGTTTTGCTCCGAGGCGTCCACTCTCCATCGAAGCGCGGTGATCTCATAAGGAGCATTTGGAACACTCGGGCCTGGACATTGCAGGAATATCACGCATCCAAGGTGGTCCGATTCTACACTGAAGACTGGAAGCCATATTTGAACATTGATATTCCCAACCACAAGGAGTCGCCCGAGATCATTGCGGAGATGGAGGAGGCAACGGGTGTGTCAGCCCGAGCCTTGATGGCACTCCGACCGGGTTTGGATGACGTTCGGGAGAAGCTGCGTCTAGCTTCGACACGCAAAGCGACACGGGTAGAAGATGCAGCTTACTCGTTGCTTGGAATATTCTCAACGCCCCTACCGGTCGTATACGGGGAGGGGGACAAGGCACTCGGGCGACTGTTAGCACAGCTCCTCACAAACTCGGGGGATACGAGTATTTTGGCATGGACGGGGCGATGTGGCAGCTTCAACAGCTGCCTCCCTGCAGACATCACTGTGTTCGATCAGCTTCTGACAACGCACATCCCGCCGGCCTCCAAAGGTGCCGAAATGGATGAGGTCGGCGCTCGATTGCGCACCTCTTTCCTCAATTCCACTTCATTCACTCGCTTGTATAATCGGCTTCATGAGCTCCCTGCACCATTCTTCGTGGGACAACGGATGAAACTTCCCTGCCTCGATTTCAAACTCGGACCTTTATCAGCTTCTCGGAGTGGGTCGTGGCACTTTTTCCGTGCACAGACAGCCGTGGGGGCTGTGGAGATCAGGACCGAGGAGGATCTCTCTCGATTCGGTTCTCTGTACCTTGTTCATCCATGGATTGACTTTCTCCTCGACAGACAGCCTGTGGGCAGTGTCGTAGAAACAATACCCGAGGAGAATACAGACGACCGGTCTTTTTCGATAGGCGAGTTGGCATCCTTCCCCAGCCGTTCCGGTGTCACATCAGCATCCCCGCAAACACGAGCAGCACAGCTCATTGCTCGGCTCGGGCGGCGATTTAGTGGATCTTCTCAAGGCGCAGCGTCTCTGCGGCCCCCTTCATCGTTATCGCCGACAGAAGTGAAGATGAGAGCCCTGCAAGTCATTGCTCGATTGAGACAACCGGTTGGTGCGCTGTTGCTCACACCTCGCCCCGGGAGTGTGGCAGCGTATAGGAGGGTCGCCGCGGATAGTTTGATCACTCTCCATATAGAAGAGATCACGCCAATGATGTTCAAGAAGCTGGTAAATAGTGTACACACATTGGACGTGCTGTAACGATCAATATTATCAGCATACGATACTGCTTCTTCGCACTTCACCTCCCCCCATCACTTTCATGTCGTTATTTTGGTGGGCATTCTCGAACGCCTGCGTGTTTGACTACAAATCCTTGTTGTCACTGGTCTCGTGAGTATCGTTTCGTAGTTTAGTTTCTCGTCTTGTCATGTCCTCGAATCCTCCCTCGTAGCCTTCTTGAACTCGCGATAGTCATTATACGTTGTTCTCTCTCTTTGGAATTATTTTTTGAAACTTTCATTCGCCTTCGTGAGCCAATGGTGGATCGGTGATCATGATAGGCCACGTTGCTGTGGCGTTGTGTGTGGCAATAAGGAAGTTCATTTGTTGGAAACGCCCTATATGATATCAGGACGACACAGCGCTTCTAGCTTGTCCCAGGTGTCCTTGCCTCCATCTTCTTTCGTGGAGTATTACCCTGTCGAGTGGTACTGAACGACACGACCGTCGGGAGGTCCGGCTACGGTCTCGGAGGAGCTATCAGATTACTGAATTTGGCTCCCACGGACAGACCCGTTCCGCGCGATTCCGGAGGCGGTAGCGGTACGAACGTGCCATTGAACGGTCTAATCAGGTCAATCTGCGGGAGGAATGCCACTCCGGAGCTACCAGTTTGGACCTTGTGGATGGATCTTTTGTATGGATCGTGGTTGAAATGATCTCCGCCCGAGTGGTCATAAAAAGACATAGCCTTGACTGCGACTCTCATCATGTCATCTTGATACATCCTCATTCTTCACGATGACCTCCTTCCGCAACCACCGCGTTATCATCGCCTCTCTTTTTCTCCCAACAACCGCCGTCCCTGGCGAGTCCAACCCACCCACTCCCAGCATCCATGCTCAAGGTCCGGATCCACAACTCACCGCCAAACCCAATGGGCCTCCCAATCCACCTTTTCGTCACCAACCGTCCAAGTCGCTGGGAGGGAGCCCACCCTTGAAAAGCATCGTCGACGATCTCAAGGTGCGTCTGCACCCCTTGCCGTGTGTTCGCTTCCCAACTCACCATTCCGACTAGTCCCGAACTACAACACCCCTCACCACACCCCCAACCGGGGACGCGAACAACCCGTTCTCTAAATTTGCCAACATCGCCAGTCCGAGTCCGGGCCTCAATGACACCCCCACAAACGGTACAAGCCCCGACGCCACTGGGTCACCACCCTCCCCATCGCCCCCGTTCCCACCCATGCCCGACCTCGACCGCTCGTTAGCATTTTCGTCGAGACCGCGCAAGTTCCAAACGACCCATATCGACGTGCAGCATACTGCCCGCCTCCAGCGTAAACAGTCTCGCTCCTCCTCCCGTCGTCCCGGTGATGGCTACGCTTCACCTCGTGGCGAAGGCTATCATCCTTGGCACACCGCGCCCAACTCACACTGCAACGGTGGTCTCAAGAATGCCATCGATAGCGTCAAGGACCGTCTAACTCAGAAACTTTGGGTTGGCACCCTCGGAAACAGCACGGATGGGTTCGGCCCGGACCTGCGCGACAGTATCAACTTGAGGATGCGCCAGTTGTGTGCGAGCGTCCCTGTCTGGATCCCAGATGCCGAGTTTGAAAGCTGCTATGACGAGTTTTGCCACCAGGTTCGTCGTCCTTCCAATCAACAAGAGCAAGAGCTGACCCTGCTTGATCCAGGTGCTCTGGCCCTGTTTGCACTATACAGTTCCGGATGCCCCAAAGACAAAGCTCTTTTACGAGAGCGCGTCGTTCAAGCAATACATGTCCGTCAACAAACGTTTTGCAGAGGTCATCATCGCAAACTATCGCGAAGGCGACATCAGTCTGTAAACCCCTTTTCTCTTTCTCTCATACCACTCATCTTACCTTACAGTCTGGGTGAACGACTATCACCTTTTGCTCCTCCCTGCACTCCTCCGTGCCGATCCCAAGCTCGCCAATGCTCCAATTGGCTTCTTCCTCCACGTCGCCTTTCCATCTTCCGAGATCTTCCGGTGCCTCTCCGTACGCGAGTCCCTCCTACGCGGCGTCCTCGCAGCCGATCTCGTCGGCTTCCAAACCGCGAGCTATGCTCGTCACTTTAGGCAGACTGTCAGCCGTATCCTCGCGCTCGAGGCCCTTCCAAAGGGTATCCAAGTCGAGGGCACCTTTGGCAGCGGTACCGGCGCCCACAAGAGACAGTTCGTCGACGTCGGGGTCTTCCCTATGGGTATCGACGTCAAGGTCCTGCATGAGAAGAAGTGAGTTTGATTTCTTCTTGGACCGACTCGTGTTGGTGCCGATGACGCGGAAACTGACGCGATGGAACAGACGTGAACTCGACGTACAGTATTGGGTTCAGCTGCTGAGGCAGCGGTATGCTGGCATGAAGATGATCGTTGGGCGGGATAAGCTTGACGAGATTCAGGTGCGTGTCTGCGAGTGCGATGACGTCTGTGTCTCGTTCTTACGTGCAGTTGTCATAGGGCGTCAGGCATAAGATCGAGGCCTTTGAGCGATTTTTGAAAAAGCATCCCGAGTTCCAGGGGAAGGTAAGATGTCTACTCGTGTCAGCGATTACGTTTCTGACATGTCTGCGCGCGATAGGTCGTCCTTATCCAAGTCGCACTGCAAACGACCGAGTCCAATGAACTTGCGGGTGGTGTATCGGATGCTGTCGCTCGTGTCAACGCGGCATTTTCGACGCTAACCTATCAGCCCATCGTTTTCCTGCATACGCAAGAAGTGACGTTTAGTCAGTACCTCGCGTTACTGACCGTGGCCGATGCGTTTTTGGTCACGAGTTTGCGAGAGGGTATGGCGCTCAGGACACACGAGTTTGTAGAGTGCCAAGAGGGGAGGCATAGACCACTCATTCTGAGCGAGGTATGTTTACGCATGACACGGCGACGCTGGCACTGATCTCTGTACAGTTTACTGGATCATATAGCTACTCGGGATTCCGTTCCTGTATCGCTGTCAACCCATATGATACGCGTGGTACTGCCAATGCGATCCACCAGGTGAGGGCGCTTACTTCGATGTGCACGAGAGAAGCTTACCCGGACCTAGGCACTGACGATGGATGACGATGAGGCGTTGTCTCGCTGGGAAGACCTACACAATCACGTCGTCACGCAGACTGCGCAGGCCTTTGTCGTGTCGTTCCTCAGCCGTTGTCTGCGTGCCAACACGGAGCACACTGCTCAGACGGACCTCTCCATGGTCCCTGTCGTCGACATGGGACGCCTACTCCCGCGCTACAAACATTCATCGAAACGACTGTTGCTGCTCGACTTTGAGGGCGCAATTTGGATCCGTGACATGTCCCGCGCGGGCCTTCTCGCGCCATTCGAACCCCGACAGCAAACCCTTGCCTTGCTCAAACGTTTTGCTGACGACCCACGAAACGAAGTGTGGCTGTTGAGCGGATTGCCCGTGAAGGGTATCCTGGACAAGATTGCCGCTGCTGTCCCCGGCATGGGTATCGTTGCCGAAAACGGGTGTTTTATCAAGACGCGGGAGGCCAAGAAGACACCCGCGACATGGATCGATATGGTGGCGAATCTAAACTTTACGTGGAAAGGTCCCTGTGTCGAGATTCTCCACTACGTACGTACACCCACATATCGATCCCGGTTGCCGTTGGACCGACTGACTGACTCCTGCTTAGTTTTCCGAACGCACGCCGGGCTCGTTTGTCGAGGAACGCGACGCTTCTGTCATCTGGCGTTTCTGGACCGGACCGGCAGACGACTGTCCTGACCGTCAATGGGCGTGTCGTCAAGCTGCCGAAGCGCAGAACCACATATTTGACAGTCTTGGGGAGCGGTACGGATTGCGGATTATTCCTGGAGCCAACTCGTTCCTCGTCCTTCCGAACAATATCTCGCGGTCGACGGCGGTAGGTGCGATTTTACACCCAGGTGGGCCGGCGCAGTCGCCCCGGAGCGGGTTGGCGGGGTCGTTGTCTGGTATGGCGAGTCGGGGCGGGGGTGGAGGGTGGGGATGGGGCGGAGATGAGGACGTGGATGGGCAAGATGGGGTGGGTGGCGACGAGACGCGGGGTGTGTTTGCGGTGAGTGGGGACGAGAAGTTGTTGAGGCGGTTGAACGAAGTGGATAATGCGGAGACGGTGTCGACGAGTCGCAAGGGGACGAGTGCCAGGTGGAAGTTGGACCCGAAAGAGGTGGTGCCGGTGTTGAGTCAGCTTGCTGGGGTGGCCTGAGTGCTGCTGCACAGGCGAGGGACAGTAAGTTCAAGTTGTGCGCTCGAGGGAAAATAGATTCTTCCCTTGTCCCCCTCTCCTTCCCCCCGTTTCTATTCTCTTTCTATCGCTGTTGTATGTCGATCTGCTCCTGTGTCGTTAGAATCTTGTGTCTGCTTGTGATCATTCTGTAATACGTGTAGCCCTGTTCAAGTGAAACAAAAATTAATTGGTGCTTCCTGCCTGACGACACGGTGGTAGGGACTGACGAAAGCGATCTATGCGAGCACGACCAGTGGACTGGGGGAGAAAAACTATAGATCCATCACTGATAATTGTAGATCCTCGGAGGGCGCTGAATCAACTTGAGACGGCGTCCCACCCAAACTCGTCCAAAGTTTACCTCATCCCGAAGTTCTTTCCGCTCACCTCATTATCTCACTGATCGCCGCGCGCGGTGTTGACACTCAACGGCGCTCCTTCGGACACTCAGGTTGGCAGTCCCGAGTGCAAGGAATTACTCGAGTAATACCGGGACGTCTACCTCCAACCCGAACCATCGTCCGTCCTGGCAGTTTCCGCAGCCCCGCGGATGCATGCCCAGTGAACTTGGCCGACAAGCGTAGTATGTGGGACGTTACAGTACCTGGTGTCACGGAAATGTCAATGTCCTCCCACATGCAGCCGTCAAGTTTATAATTTGAGCTGAGGCTAACAGCTTACCGCGACTTTTGGGCGTGCAGTCGCCCGAGGCTTGCACTGGCAGAGGGTCGCTCAACCATGCATACTACTAGTATGATTGGGGGGTAAGTTGCTGAGCGACACTGCCGTGCCTACCACCGATACCATCCCAGTGCGCAAGATTGAAACTGTGACCGTATGTGACACAGCCTGAGTGGCGTTGTACTTGCAGAGTGGCCACCCGGCGGCAACTCGTGATTCGATATGGCAATTCCAGCAGAACCCTCAAGTCGATCATCGATCCACCGATCTTTCAACTTTCTTAGGGCTGAGCTGGCAAGCAAACGTTTCTCAACAGCTTCCTCCTAATCAGCCACGGCTCCACGCCCAACGTTGGCACACAACATGTCCTCCTCTTCCCACCCCACTGACACTGACATCGTCTCCCTCTCCGCGCTCCACTTTGCTGCCAACATCGGTCCCGATCACTGGCACCGCCCCCGACCGCAACCCGTCCAGCTCTCTCTCCACCTCCACCTCGTCCCGTTTTACCTCGACACGTCCGGCAGATCTGACGACGTCGCCGATTCGTTGCACTATGGTCATCTCACCAAGGCGGTGGAAAGACGGGTGGGTGCGAGGGCGGAGCAGGGGTATGCGAGCGCAAGGGCGCTCTTGAACGACGTGACGGACGCGGCGTTTGAGTTCGCGAAGGAAGTGGTGGGAAAGGATGCGGACGCAGTGGGATCCGGGATAGTACACGCCGTCCGCCTCGTTCTCTCAGTCCCAAAACAAATACTCCTCGCGGGGGGGTTCGAAGTGGAACTCACGACGTATGCATCAGACTTGACACCGCGATCGGGATCGGGGGCGGACACTACTAGTCCAAGGGCAGGTGCGATCATTCGCGTGGTGAACCTGATCCTTCCCGTCCTCATCGGTGTCAACCCCCCCGAGCGTCTTGCAAAACAACGCGTCGTCACCGATCTCACGTTCTTCGAGGCCGCCCGCACCTGCGTCGAGGGTGAGGAGGTCGACTATCCGGCGACCGTCCAGCAGATCGCCACGGCAAGTCCACTCGTGCTTCGTCCAACTGATTCGCTACTAATGGCTGATGGACCCGTTTCACGACACAGGACGTCGAACGCTCTACCTATCTCACGCTTGAAAAACTCGTCTATGAAATCATCCAGACGGCTTATCGTGCATGCGACGCCCATCCAAACTCGACGTCGGACGCGAGCGCTTCTCCAGTGGAAGCCATCACTGTGCGCTGTCGAAAGCCGAGTGCGCTCTCGTTTGCAGATACATCTGGGGTCGAGATGACGCGTACGCGGAAAACGAGGTGATTGTTTGATGGGATAGCCGCAGAGGAATCTGTTTTCCGTTTGGGTTTCGCGGGTTGACGTTGATCAAGAAGATGTATCCATTGAGAGCCCTTGAAGGGTACACAGGGGTGGGGTTAGTGCGTGCCAGGCATTCTATATGCTCTATATACGAGCAGTGACTCTCCGTGACACCACCTTGCTTGCAAGGGTTCTGCGTCCCCCAGGACTGTAGGAACCAAAATGCTGAACTCACCCAAAGCCAAAGTGAGGCAGCGAAACGTGTGATCTTTGTGATCAGATCGGGGTCGGCGGGTTCTACAGGAGGACAGCCTGGACGAGCAGTGAAGAACGTCGAGCACTAGAGCGCGTCGACAAACCAATATACGGGCACAATTTTCGTAATCCGGCAACGAGCCGTTCGAAGATGTTGGATAAATCCATATTCTCAGAGAAGTCATCACATTCGACTTCATTCACATGATTCTCGCTATGATATCATTACATACATCCGATCCTTTCTTTCTGTTTTCTTGCCTCGGTGAGTCATTGGCACTTGTGCTGTGTTAGGCCCTCAGGTACTAACGAGCAGCGAGCCAGACGTCCACGCGTTGAATCATTCCAAATCGCCGACTCGCTCAAACAGCCACACTATATTCCCTTTGGCAGAGGGAGGGACGACTATAATCTGTGGTGAACGAGTGTGAGAGGTATCCGTGCATTCGGGCGTATATTATTTAATGCACTCACGCAGCCGTCACAGCTAGGGAGCTCCCAGATAAAGCTAGAATCCGGAGATTGGATGCTTGTGGAAACTCGATGTTAACATGAGTGGGTAAAGAAATCAAATGCAAAACTCACTTGTCGCTACTGTTCCAGTGCCAGACCATGGGGGTTTCGGAACCGTGGAGCGGAGCACCCTATTAGCATTGGACCGTAGTTAGTTCCATACGTTTTACATCATCCCATCCCGAGCACACGTACTGGCACCTGGTCAGCATACGCGTAGGTTCGAGTGCGCACATTCTGCAAGGTGGACCCGCTGCTGCCGACCTTCTTGATAATCCACTACTGGACGGGTGAGTAAAGTCCGGTACAAAGCACAACACGAACCTCATTGCCACTGCCCGAACCGTCCTTGCGTACACAGATCGGACCCAATGGGTTATCACCATCGAGTTCAACGTACTCGGAGCACTGGATATTGCGGATTTTATATATACCGTCAGGCATTGTGAGTAGAACTCGGTAGTGCACTGGATGTCGATGCAATTTCGAGCGAGAAAGGCTGGTATTTATACGTTTGCAAAGCCGATCTGCTAGCCAAAGCGGGAATTGCGGCTGAGAAGCCTCGTGGAGTTTAACAGGCCACTTACTGAAGCAGCACCCCAATATTCAACTGCTGACGGGCCAATCTCGCTCCCGGATACCGGTACTAAGCCGTTTGTCCGCTCTGAGCGGCAGGTGCACAACCACGAGGCATGCCTGGAATGAGGAACCGGCTGGAAATGTTATCCTTTGATAGGCTGTCAGAACATCACTCAGGTTCAGACTACGAGAAAGTTGGCGTGGGTCAGCGCCCATAATCCATGAGAGTATTGTGAGCCGATCTGCAACTAGACCACGACAAAGTTGGAATTCCGAATAGCTCGACGCCTATAATGGACCCGAATATTGGGAACCAATCTCGACCAGACCACGAGGAACATGACATACTTACTACATAAACAGGTCGGCGCTCGCTCCACACGATCGAAGCCTGGCGGAGTTCCCCCAGCTTATATTCGGTTCAATGTAGTAGATGACTTACAGCACGTTGATCCCCATCTTTTCCAGCCAAATCCTGTTACGAAGTCAGATGAATATCTAAAGTAGTTCACGGTGGGTATACAGTACTACCACTGAACCGTATGTACATCGTTGAATACGTGCTCGTTGGAATGTCTCAAATGACAGCTGAGAAGATACGAGACAGTGGGTGCGTCAAGTGCCAGTCTTGGGAGGTATGAAGAGTCAGTGGAAAGAACGATGGAGAAGTAGATACACAACATACTGGTTCATGCTAGCTTAAACAAAGATAATCACGGTCGAGGTCGAGAGGTCGTGCTGTACAACAGGGAGGTCTGAAAACATCCAAACGGGCGACGAAGAGGTGCCCACGTAGCACTGATAAGGCTCTGGGATGAGTTGAAGATTGTAACCTCTTGACCTCTTGAGATGTGAGGTCGAGAGGCCGTGCGGCACAACAGGAAGGTCAGAGGGCATCCAAACGAGCGACAGAGATTACCCATGACGCTGACGAGATCCCAGGATGATTTACAAATCGTAGCCTCTCGAGATGAGCGTGTTCCCTGAGGTGCGCACGACAGTGGATCGAGCAGACAGGATCGAGAACGCCTGCGAGCCATGGGGAGGTGGAAGGTGATGAGATCGAGGTCGGCGGGGTCTGTGCCGGGAGGACTCAAACAGGTAACGAAGAACGTTGAGCGCTCTGGCGTAACCGAAACATGGTGGGCATTGTACGGGGGAAGCCTGGGTACGGCAGGTCAGGTCCTTGGTGCTCGTTGACAGTGACAGGAGTCCTCGTAGGCCGTAGTCCGTGTGTCCGTAGTTAGTCAGCATCCATCCTTGCTTCCTTCCATCCACGTCCTGCGGCGGGAGCAGCCCATCCCGGTGACCCGGTCCAGCATGTCTGCGGATGAGACTACTGCCACGATGACAGCGAGAGCATCCCAAGGACGCAAACACATCCCACACGCCAAGCACGACGCTCGAGGGGTCTGTTCCTCGATGCGTTCCTCAGAGTGCACAAGGGCCCAGCTCGCCGCTGAGAACGACCTGTCACCCGAACTGGCTCGTCAATGTCTAGTCCCGGGACCTGCGCGTCATCTCCATCGTATGGCGTCGCATGCACGCCAGGGGGCCAACGGAATGGCGTGGCAAGTGCACGATGGCACAGCCGAGCATGTCGAGGGACACCAGCATGTCTTGGCAAGGGTCTCTATGAGCGTTGCATACTATGCTCCAGCAGGGCTGATTGAACGAACCATGGGCTATACAACATAGACTCGAAGAACCATATGGTTAAGTAATGCGCACGTAGAGTACGAATCGCCTTCATCAATGTGTCCCATCCCCAGCACTTGATCTAAAACACGACATTCACTCGGGTAGCGTGAGCCTAATTGTTTTTCCTGATCCAAGATGACGCTGATCGACTGTGAGTCAGGCGATGTCAGTTAAGTAAAGTACGCGCACCGTTACACGAAAGAGGGCGCCGATGCATTGTCCGTTTTCTGCGCCTAATAGGGAATAAGTTGTCACGACCGGGTTTACCGTCACCAGAAAAGACACACCGTGCCCGCTTGGCCGGGATCTGCAGCGCCTTGTCCGCCAATGGTGACCTTCTTCGGAGCTACGGGCTTGGTAGGTTGTTCACGCTGTGACGTGTGATGAGTGACTGTGAAGACATTGGAAGGACGATGAACCTGTAGTGTCCAGACCGTTCGCTAAAAGAACACGTTAGACTCACCACACAATTGCATATCAAGAGCACTCACCCCGCAGCCATCCTCGGAACTCCCTCATTCAGACCATTCACTCTCGTAGGTGACTGTGAACGAGATAGAGAATTAGCTGGGGAAAGCTTCCGTGCATTTTGGAAAGTCGATCAGGCTTATTCAAAACCGAGTCCTCGTTACTCTTCTTCATCCTCTTAGGAAGCCACCTTTTCAACATTGACGAGCGCTGAGATGACTTGGTGGCATTGAAATCTTCCACTGGAGGTGTCTCCGGAGGGGAGGCCACTGACCGGACACTTAATGCTTGTGATACAGGATGGGATGAGCTGGGCGGCGTCGATTTATCCTCGTGAGCATGGGTAGAGGTTGCCGGGGAAGGTAGCTCCGAGTAGTGTCAATACAGAAAAGGGAAGAGAATGGAGTAGTCACGAACTTCGTCATAGTTGAATAAAGGGACCGGTGTGCTCGATGGCAACTCAAACTACGCGATCGTAAGAACTCGCTCCGAAAGGGAAACGAATGCATACATCGAGTGGATCGCTTCCGCGGTCTTCGTTGTCTGACTCGGGCTTACCACGTTCTTCTTGGTGATGAAGTTAGTACACAATGAAGTCAGTGCTACGCCTGCGGTGAAAGAGTGACAAAATCTTACTGGAATGGGGTCAGGTGGATGGTTGTCCTGACCTCCGGATGTCGAACGTTGTTCGTCTTGTTGTTCTTGCTCGCGAGTAAATGCCTGACATTGTGTGCCAACGGGATTTGGCAGTAAAGTTATTCAAACATGCGGTGATGCGAGATAGACTTTCAATGATGATTTCCCCACCCTTTCCGCCAATTGCAATAAAAGGATCGTCTGGAGAAAATGCAATTGACTGTGTGTCTTGGGGGTGCTGGATGAGACCGAGCAGGGTGTGTCGAGGTGTCCCAGAATGTGACAGTACGTTTGGCAGCGCATGCAATAAATTCCCCATTCTTCGGTAGGGCAATGCATGAGAATTGATCGGTATCGGGAACTGTCCATTCTGAGGCTGCTGACCCTGTGGGTGCTCCGGATTGTTTGATTTTACCATCGGAAATGAAAAGGAGGAAATTGTGGAACCAGACGAGACTAGTGTGGATCCACGAGGTTACCGCTACTTTGATGTCCACGAGCAAGTAGCCATTTTTTTGCTGTCATAGACTCGAACGGAGTATTTGTACTCTTTGGCACGTTGTAATGTCCCAAACGAGGGCCGTGTCCGAGCCGTTCTGCAATGGAGAGTCGAGTCGAGTCGAGTCGGACGGGAAATCAACTGCGTTGACGATCGATGCATCCTCGTGTGAAAGGACTTATTTGTATGTACTCTTATTCCTGGCCTGGCCTCCCGTCTTTGGACACGGGGACTACCCTTGTTATCATTATTGTCGCTATTTCTTGGCCATCGTCCACTCGCCACGTTTGAACCCCATCGCTGCCGCTCAAGGCGTACTGGCCGCATCCGCTGAGAACGTCACAACAGGTGATCCACTGACGTTGATTTCCGTTGGACTACGGTGTCCCTGCCCAATGGTCAGCATCAACGCATCACCAACTTGTCGCTACACACCAGTCATCTTTGACGACGTAGCCATCAGCGACACAATGTAGGAGGGTAATAGAGAGAGTCAATGGACAACGTCACGGCGCGGCTTATATTTATTTATATAGACCAGCGCACATGTCCTGTTTACAGGTCACCCTGGCCGTGTTTCCAATGAAGAACCATTCCTTTGCGAACGCATACAAGGGGCCGTCTGTGAGAGTCAGTGAGACCGATAGCTCGTCGCCCGTCTCGTCACGCACACCACGCTTCGTCACCTGCTCCACGAAAGAGACCTCTTATCCCACGCCGCAGTGCTCTCTGAGTCTTTTCTGGTTGTTCATTCCGAGTGACGTCGAGCAAGGAGGGGACGTTACCGTCTTGATTCGTAGGATTCTTGTTGTCCTCTGGGCCCGGGACGATGTACTTGGGCCCGGGTGCGATGGCTTGTCCATCTTTGGCAACACGATCATCGAAAGCTCGACAAGGACCTTGTTCGCTCTGGGGCCCGTATGATGGGACATCATCATGAAGCAAACGGGTCCCGGGTCATTGCCAGTGCGAGCGGACCAACACTCTCTGACATGGATCCCCGAATCCATCGACGGCTTGCCTCAGATCGGTCTGATCATCAGACTACTAGGTGTAGGTGTCTCTCTGGTGAAAGCGATATCACACCACCGATCCCGATTGTTAGGGTGTTTTGATATGTGTAAATACTTGCTATTAGAACAATAGCATGTTGATCAACGAGATCATTCCTACTGACGAGTGGTTGCAAGAGGAAGGATACCCGCAGCGCTACTGTTACCTGGCGACGTTCGCTCGTCTGGCAGGGACCTGCGTAACAAAAAGGATCCAAGGCATAGATTAGGGACTACGCTACCCCACTACTACTGGACTGCGACGAATTCGGAACAGAATGTTGATGCTTGAGTGCGGCAATAGTATGAAGTGATAGATCCTGTTGCGAGTCTTCAGGGATCTCCACTCGGAATGAGAATTCATCCTGTACCGTGGGTACCGTTCTCGAATGATTATTTCTTGAGAAGCGATGTTGACCAGTTAGTCCAATTTGCACAACGATCAAGAGCGGCGTCAATGTCTGCAAAAACGAAACAATTCAATGCACAGAAGAAGGAAGGGACGGTAAACACATACAGCCAGTTGAGAGGTGATGCCGAGTCCGGTCGACAAGCCGGGGTTATTCCATGCGTAGAGTAGAAGACAAATGGTATTGGCACCCGTAAATATGGCGCCGCATTCGACAATGACATATATTGGGAATGCATATCGATTGGTCCGTCTGGATGTCAGAGAAGACGTTGTCCGACCCATCCACCAGAGACGCCCCGCAATCGCCGTTGTGATGGACACATTGAGGGTGATATCGAGCACCCATGCTGATAAACAGTCACTAGTCACTACTGAACCATACAGACCAACGTTCGGGTCCGAAACCATGGCCGTGCCTGAGTAAGCGACACCTAAGGGGATGTTGGCAACCTGTCAAGCACAACTTGAACGGGAAGATCACGTACCAATACAAGCAGCCTCTAATACTATCTGCGTGGTGGTATCAGTAACGAGTTTTAACACAGCCTGAGATGATCTTGATGATCAATTACCTACAGGAAATACAATAACCCTCCAGTCATACACAAAAACCACATAAAGTCGCCAAATCTTGATAGCGAGCGTCTCAGCACCCACATTATCGCATTATCGCAGTTACATTAAACTTACTAGAATAAAGTCTTGTGTGAACACCTTCATTGTTCTTTTCAGCATGACATATTAGATATACGAGCACTCAAGTGTTGCCTACCAGAGTGTTGTAGAGATTGTCCTTGAGTACCATCGGTGTAGCAGAATAGTCGAGCCAATATATCGTGGAGTAGTCAGGTACATCAGGTGGCGCATAGACGAACGCGTCGAGCAATTGCTGTAGAGATGCCCCGACATGAACGGTGGCGAGAAGGATGTGTATCGTGGACATCGCGACGAGCACCCTACCAATCGCATATGGTCAGTGATGTGCTACTTATGTGGGATGACCTTGGGCCTACCATCGTAGAGAGGGGACCTTGTCTCCACGCAGGAGAATGAGCGTACACAGTGCGTACATGACACAGCTACAAGTTCGATCAATACCGTTTGAAGGGTTCGTTACAACCGCCCGGGCTTACTTGACGCCTGCCAATTTGCACGCTTTTTCAACAGAAGATATACAACAAAGATGATATCAGACATACCGTACAACATAGTCTCAGCCCATATTCCGATCATGGATATTTTGTCCATGGGAGGAAGCGCGGTATTCGTGGTAGCCATGTTGTCTGAACCAATGACACATGCATGGTGCAATGTGTCTATTTAATATGCTGCTGGAACACGCGAAGCTCCTGATTCATGGTAATCAAAGCTGCACTGGCCCCAATTGAGAGTTTAGGTTCGGTAGTTGATAAAAGGGTTATTGGGTACGCCACAATGCCGTACTATCGCTAAGTTACCATTGCAATGTTGTCCCGGGCCACTCCGCAAAGCTCATATGTCTATAGCTACAGCCTCGATTTCTCACTTTCTGTGAGCGAGCATGAAATCCACTACCAGTATATCTATATCAGGAAAAATTCTGGCAGAGAAAGGCTGTAGAGCGTTGCAGCATTGGCAGAATTCATCCAGTCGTGCTTCAGTGTTTAGTATGAAGTCGAACAAGCCTATACTATTATACAAATGGGTTTGATGGTTCCACTCGTTACAGCCCTGAATTATATTGAATCCGTGATACGTATGACCTCAGAAGTTGGGCGCGCCGTTGCTGCCGCCGCATGTGAAACACAATGCTGGTCCAGGTAGCCATCACGATAACGCAGCCACTCATTCACATCATTGAAAGCCTGAATTACATTGAATCACCCTGCATGAAAGGGCCGACTCAGTTGGTGCAGAGCGCTGCCAGATCTGGGGTGAAAGTAAAGTAATGAAGGTACTCGTTGCACTACAAGATCCTGTCATTTCGAACAAAGCCCAAACCCAGGCATGGACCAGCAAGTCTCAATAGGCCTTCGTAAAGCTCGTGGTAGTAAACCCTCAGACTACCCAACCATGGGAGTCTATAAACTTTGTATATGATCATGAATCGTGTAGTAGGTGTGTCACACTACATATGTACTCCGAAGTCTTAAGGAGTCATCCAATCCCTGTCCCCTCTTTTAGCAATCGACATGGTCTGGTGCACCTCGAGCAGGACCCGAGTGGCAGATCCTATCCTTCCCTCGATAGATCCCTTTTTCAAGTATATGTTGAACAATATTAAGTAATAGTACAGCCGGGCACACTGCCCATGCTCCGAGTCCTGTCCGCTTCCCTGACCGTGCGAATGCTTCGTACTGTAGGCAAGCTAGTAGGGCGCCCTGCTCCCTGAATGCAGAGCATGACCCGGATCATCCTTTCTAGCATCTACAGTTTAAGCGAACCATTTTGGCACCATGATGGTGCGCCGGCCGCCGGCCCAGCTTGAAGCCGTGAAGCCGGCTGAGCCAAGCCTTCACAGGCCAGGCCAAGGCTGGGCCGTCATAGGGGCTTGGGTGGGGCCCAAGGCTCGGCCCGGGGTTTTGTGAAGCCTGGGCCCGGCCGAGCCGAGCCGTCGAAGCCCCTCTGAGAAGCCAGACTTTGGTGGCTGATGCCATTCCACGGCCCTTCGGGCACCCTGGACCGGCAAGGCAAGGCGTTGTGATTGTTTGGTGTAGTTAACGAGAAAGTCAGACTGGCACAAAGGACCACTCTGTATCTTCATCCCCATGCCCATCGGTGAGTGTGACCTATGACAAAATAGTGTAAGAGCTATCCGTGCACCCGGGAATGGCGAAATGCATATAAAT
This sequence comes from Boletus coccyginus, assembly GCA_025782845.1. Classification (NCBI taxonomy): domain Eukaryota; kingdom Fungi; phylum Basidiomycota; class Agaricomycetes; order Boletales; family Boletaceae; genus Boletus; species Boletus coccyginus. The sequence goes on from JAHZSR010000085.1 coordinate 102,194, forward strand.
ACACTCACGCAGCCGTCAGGGCTTGGGAGCTGCCAGACAAGGTCACTATTCGGACATTGGATGCTTGCAGAAACTCGATGTTAACAGGAGCGGGCATACAAATCAATGCAAAACCCACGAGAATTTGCCAGAACCTCTGTCGACCAGGGTCCAGTCCACGGGGCTGTGGGAACCGTGGGGTGAAGGACGCTATTAGCATTGGAACGTAGTTAGTTCCATACATTTTATAGCATCCCATTGCCAAGCGCACGTACTACATAGGTTTCATAAAACGCATTCTGGATGGTGACCTCGTTGCTGCCGACATTCCTGATGATCCACTACTTCACGGGTGAGCAAGGTCCGGTACAAAGCACAACACGAACCTCTTTGTGAATATAATCCTTGCATGCACAGATCGGACCCAACGGGTTGCTAGCGAGTCCAACGCAGTCGGAGAACTGGCAATTGCAAATTTTATATCACCATCGGAAATGAGAGGCATTGTGAGTAGAACTTGGGAGTACACTGGATGTCGATGCACATTCGAGCAAGAAATCCTGGTATTGCAAAGCCGACCTGCTAGTCAAAGTGGAAAGTGCGGCTGAGAAGCATCGTGGAGCCTAACAGGCCATGAAAAACGTTTTGGGATGTAGTGACTAGAAGATTGCGGCCGCCATCCACTGTCAGGGTTGTCTTTCCAAGTCAGTGGTACGCTTACCGAAGCAGCATCCCAATATTCACCATCAGTTATCCTTCGATGGTGTCAGAACCAACGTTTGTTCAGGTTGCTTTGACACTAGCCTGCCCCCCGCACACATCACCAACGGCGAAGTTGGATTGGCGTTACAATTGGGACAACCTGACATATCATTGAGAGGCTTGTTCCACCGCCGAAACCCATGAGCCGGAGGACATGTTATGTACGTGACTCACTCAGATACATAAAACGGGAGGTACCTATGACGATACATGCGATCTGGGGTCTTGATCGGTAGGAACCCTCGATAGGACAGCGCGTAGCAGATCGGCAGCCACACAGCGTTGTTGATGCTATCAAGCCCAGAGATCCAAAAATTTATTCCACCTGGCACGCCGTTATTCAGGACCGTCGTCGGGAGGGGATTGGCACAGCTGACTGTGGCAAGTACCACGAGAAAGTTGGCATGGGTCGGCGCTCATAAATCATGAGCCTGAGAACAATAGGAACCAACCTTTACCAGACCATGACAAAGTTTGAACAGCTAGACGCACTTGAGTAATCTATCCGGGTAGTAGAGCCAGTCCTGACCAGACCATGAGAAGCATGGCAGTATACTTACTAAATCGACAAAGTTAGAATAGCTCGACGCCCATAGTTGATCCGGGTACCTATGGGACTCGGAGCTGATCTTGTGACCAGATCATGAGAAGTGTGGCATACGTACTACACAGATAAAGTCTGAATAGCTCGATGGGCCCATAATTGATCCAAGCATTGAGAGCCGAGGTTGACAAGACCATGAGAAACATGGCATACGTACTACAGAGAAGAAGTTTGAATAGCTTGACGCTCTGGACCATAATTGATCCGGGTATTCAGTGGGAGCCGACCTTGACCAGACCATCATTGAGAAACGTTGCATACTTACTATGTACATAATATATCGACGCTCGCTTCACACGAGCGAAGGTCAGCAGAGGCGGAGGGGCGGGGGGGCGGCCGAGTTCCCCGAGTTCGTGTTCGGTCCAATGCACTAGACGACTTAAGCAACGTTCAATTGGGCTGATCCCCGGATCTCCGACTCCAGACAGATCCTGTCACGAAGTCAGAAGAATATCTGATCTGAGTACCAGTTGATCTTGACCAGAACATGAGCAGGGCGTACTTACTACATAGACAAAGTTGGAATAGCTCGACGCCATGATTGATCCGAGTACTGGGAGCCGATCTTGAACAGACCATCATGTGAGAAACATGGCATGCTTGCTTCACACGATCGAAGCCCAGTGGAGTGGGGAATTGCGTGGCAAGTGCACGATGGCATAGCCGAATGCGTCGAGGGACACCAGCATGTCTTGGCAAGGGTCTCTATGAGCGTTGCATACTATGCTCCAGCAGGGCTGATCGAATGAATAATGAACTATGCAACATAGACTCGAAGAACCGCATGGTAAAGTAATGCCCACGTAGAGTAAGAATCACCTTCATCAATGCGTCCCATCCCTAGCACTTGATCTAAAACACAACATCCACTCGGGTAACGTGAGCCTAATTGTTGTTTTTCCTGATCCAAGATGACGCTGATCGACTATGAGCCAAGCAATGTCAGCTAGGTAGAGTACGCGCACCGTTACACGAACGCTCCCGACCGAGGGCACTGATGCCACATTGTCCGCTTTCTGCGCCTAAGAGGAAATAAGTTGTCACGACCGGGTTTACCATCACCAGAAAAGACACCGTGCCTGCTTGGTCGGGATCAGCAGCGCCTTGTCCGCCAATGGCGACCTTCTTGCTCCGAAAGTGAAACGAATGCACCAACTGCGTCCATGTAACGGTACCCATCCTCGTGCGAAAAGACTTATTTGTACATATGTATGTCTTTACATCCCATACACCCGGACTACTCTTGTTTTATCATTATTGTCGCTATTTCTTGGCCATCGTCCACTCGCCACGTTTGAAGCCCATCGCTGCCGCTCAAGACATACTGAGCATCCGCTGAGAATGTCACAACAGGTGATCCATTGACGTTGATTTTCATTGGATTACGGTGTTCCTGTCCAATGATCAGCATCAACACATCACCAACCTGTCACTATGGACCAGCCATTGTCGCCGACGTAGTCATCAGCGACACAATGTAGGAGGGAAATAGAGAGAGTCAATGCACAACGTCACGGTACGGCTTGTATCTATTTATATAGACCGGTGCACATGTCCTGTTTACAGGTCATCCTGGTTGTGTTTCCAATGAAGTATCATTCCTTTGCGAACGCATACAAGGGGCCGTCTGTGAGAGTCAGTGAGACCGATAGCTCGTCGCCCGTCTCATCACGCACACCACATTTCGTCACTGCTCCACGAAAGAGACCTCTTATCCCGTGCCGCGCCGCTCTTCCATTTCACGCGCATTCTACGTTGATAGGCGTAATTATTCGGCTCAGACATGGTACTCAATCTCGTACATCCAGCATAGACGTCGTGTTCAACCCCGCCCGGTTTGTGTGCAGGTTGTCTGACCACTTCCACCCCGCTAGGCATGTATCCTCAACTTCCTGCAAAATAGACCGCCATTTAAAGTTGCAACCATCGTCCCACCTGTTCCTTTCCACGTGGGCGAGATACCGGCTTTCCCAGTGAAGCAGGCACATACTGGTGGGTAGCATCCTTGCACCCTCGACTAATCTATCGGCGCTTCCATCCCTTTAGTATACAGTCCCTCCGTGATTTCACAGGCTTTCATTCCATACTTGTGTTCAAGACTGCCGAGGACATTGGCAAGGCTGGTCGCCCCCTCTCTTTCTCCAGTCGACTAATCCGTTCTAACAGGGACAAGTGTTCCGTAACGAAGGGTTAATTACAGCGTTTGTAGTTAGCTTTGATTCCGGTTGGGCGGGTGTCGCTTTGGGATGTCGTGCCTGCCTCGGGCACTTTTTCACCACGCACCAGCTGGTCTCACCAGAAAGAGAGGTGTTGTCCGAAGCAACGAAGCAAAACATGCACTCGCGCGATGTCCCTCCTCTCGCGCGATTCCCCCCTACGATGCTACGCCGACGCGGAGAGTGTGTCCGTGCCCTCTTCAAATGGTTCAAGAGTCGCATCCAATGCACTTGGAGTCGGTCGTCAACAACGGGGTAAGCCTCGCGCAGATAAATATCAATGCTGCTTGACATCATCATGGTCCGGTCGTGATGACTGCCCATCGGGCCCCTGGCACCATGCTAGACCTTGAGCATATTTCCGCTGGGGAGCCAGATCGGTGTTCGCTCAAGCTCCCTCCTTCCTGGGGGATCAACGGTAATTGCCCTCACCACTCCCGAGTCCCCGTCTTCCAAGCATACACGGGTTTGGTTCACAACCTGAACAGAACAATCAGTGAGTAAAGCCGACTCGAGAAGCTGTGGTATCGCGTCTTCAGTAGCAGATGCTGAACCAGAGGGAGTCAGCGAACTATTTGGGACGAGCGCACACGGATCACGGTCGTCATAAGCCACAACCCCGGCTCAATAACAAGAGACGACTGTATGCAATGCTGCAGTGAGACCAAATCTCGCGCGCATAGCGAATAACACTCGTCTGTACAGTAACACGTTAGTGAACGGACTCAACGGGGAGTAATTCAGCAAAAGATGTTGACAAATATAAATCGTCGAGCCCGTACTATTCTCATGAATTTCGGACTCGTCCCAGGAAAAGTCACATCCGCGCAGCGTCGGCATATTCCATTCCATTCACATGGCATCGCACTCCAGATAGAATCTCACAAACTCCTGTTACGATATCATACATACATCCATTTCTCCCCCTTTTTTCAAGTTTTCGACCAGTCATTGGCATCGTCCCGCATGGTCTTGAAATAACGAACTAGACTGGCGCACGTTCATGCGTGGAGTCAGACTGCCACAAAGAACCACCTCGTATCCTCTCCCCCAGTCTGCTGGATGACTTGAACCTGTGATGAAATAGTGTGAGAGGTATCCGTGCACCCGGGAATGGCAAAATGCATATTAATACACTCACGCAGCCGCCAGAGCTGGGGAGCTGCCAGACATAGACACTATTCGGAGATTGGATGCTTGCGGAAACTCAATGTTAACAGGGGCGGGCATAGAAATCAATGCAAAACCCACGAGAACTTGCCAGAACCTCTGTCGACGAGGGTCCAGACCATGGAGGTGTAGGAACCGTGGACTGGAGCACCCTATTAGCATCGGAACGTAGTTAGTTCCATACATTTGATAGCATCCCATCACCAAGCGCACGTACTTGCACCTGGTCTGCATATGCGTAGCTTCCAGTAAACACATTCTGGATGGTGACCTCGTTGCTGGTCTCTCCTTGAAATTCGTTCTTAATCTTCCACTACTGAAAGGGTGAGTAGAGTCCTGCACAAAGCACAACACGAACCTGATTATGGTCCTTGTGTGCACAGACCGGACCCAACGGGTTGCTATCGAGTCCAACGCAGTCGGGGAACTGGCTATTGCAGATTGTATATACACCATCGGGAATGAGAGGCATTGTGAGTAGAACTTGGGAGTACACTGGATGTCGATGCACATTCGAGCAAGAAATGCTGGTATTTATACCTTTGCAAAGCCGACCTGCTAGTCAAAGTGGAAAGTGCGGCTGAGAAGCACCGTGGAGTCTAACAGGCCATGCCAAACATTTTAGGATGCAGTGACTAGGAGATTGCGCCCGCCATCCACTGTCAGGGTTGTTGTTCCAAGTCAGTGGTACACTTACCGAAGCAGCACCCCAATATTCACCATCAATGATCCTTCGATGCTGTCAGAACCAACGTTTGTTCGGGTTGCTTCGATACTAGCCTACCCCCGCACACGTCACCAACGGCGAAGTTGGAGTGGCGTTACAATTGGGACAATTTGATATATCATATTATGAGAAGCTGGTTCGACCGCCGAAAACCCTGAGGACGTGCTATCACTCTTATGTACGTGACTCGGTCAGACGGGAGGTACATGTGACGATACATACGATCTGGGGGTCTTGATCGACAGGAACCCGTGACAGGCAGCGCATGGCAGGTTGGCGGCTGCTCGGCGTTGTTGATGCCATCGAGCCTAGAAATCCAAAAACTCAACCCACTGGCATGCTGGGATTCAGTGACCGTCGTCGTCGGAAGAGTACCGGCGGTAGTTGATCTTGGCCAGACTGCAAGAAAGTTGGCGTGGGTCGGCGCTCATAGTTCACGAGCGTGAGAGCAATACGAACCAACCTTTGCCAGACCATGATAAAGTTTGAATAGCTTGATACCCTTTCGACAAAGTTGGGATAGCTTGACGCCCAGAACTGGTTCGAGTACTGGGCGCTGATCTTGACCAGACCATGAGAAACATGGCATACGTACTACACAGACAAAGTTTGAATAGCACGCGTCACGCGCTGGACCATAATTGATCCGAGTATTGGGAGCCGATCTTGACTAGACCGTATATCTGTGAAACATGGCATACTTGCTACATAATAATGTCGACGCTCGCTTCACACGAGCGGGACTCAGCGGAGTTCCTAGACTCTGCTCGTGTTCGGTTCAATGCACTAGACGACCTTACGCAACGTTCAATTGAGCTGATCCCTGGATCTCCTGCAGGCAGATCCTGTCACCAAGTCAGAAGAATATCTGATTAGTAGTTCACGGTGGATATACGGTACCGCCATTGAAAATGCATGGGGTTAGGACCAGCGACTAAACCGCATGTATATCATGGAATGCATGCCCGTTGCAATGTCCCGAATGGCAGCTGTACGGTTATTCGATGCAGAAACGATTTGAGACGTGGGTACGCTGAGTGCAAAGAGTCAGTGGAGGAAACGATGGAGAAGTAGATACACAACGTACTGGGTCGTGGCTCAAACAAACATAATCACGGCTGAGGTCGAGAGGTCGTGCAGTACAATGGGGAGTTGGTCTGAAAACGTCTAAACGCGTGACCAAGAGGTGTCAATGCAGCACTGATAAGCTCTAGGATGACTTGTAGATTGTAGGTTCTCGAGACACCGTGAGGTCGAGAGGCCGTGCAGCACAACAGGGAAGTCTGAGGACACCCAAACGAGCGACGAAGAGGTGCCCACAGGGTAATGACGAGGCCGCTGATTCGCAAATTGTAGCCTCTCACCTCGATGCACCCTGCTGAGATCCTATTAATGGCTAACTGGAATTGTTCCCGAAAAGTGTTGCCTGAGGTGCGCACGACAAGAGAACGGGGAGGCAGGTGGAGGTCCGAGTCGGCGGGAAGACTCCGAGGAGTCGGACTTCCCCGCTATGAAAACTCAACTGAGCCAATACCAATGCAGCCAGCTTAGTGTGACCACCACCCCTCCGCATACTTAGAATGTACGGTTCACCATCTCGATGGTCAATGTCTGGTCTCTCGGAGGGCCTGCGTGTTGTCTCTATCGTAGACGTCGCATGTACGCTGTGGCGCGAGCGAAATGGCGCGTCGAATATATGATGAAAAGAACAAGCGCCTCAACGGACACCAGCTAGTCCGATGGTAAGGGTCCCACATATGAGCGTTGCATGTGCTCGAACAGAGCTGATTGAATGAATCATAGACTACAGTATCGAGTCAACCCGGACTCGAAGAAGCGTATGGTCGATGCGGACTACATATTACACCCGAATCAATGCATCCCATCCCCCGCACCTGACCTAAAACACAACATCCACCCGGGAAACGTGAGCCCAACTGTTGCTCTCCCCGACCCAAGATGACGCTGATTGACGATGAGTCCAACAATGTCAAGTAGAGTAAAGTACGCGCACCGTTACATGAACGCTCCCGATCGGGGGTTCCGCTGCATCGTCCGCTTGCTGCGCCAAATAGGAATTAAGCTGCCATGACCGGGTTTACCGTCACCAGAAAAAGACACACCGTGCTCGCTTGGTCTGGATCTGCGGCGCCTTGTCCATTGCGGACGTGCTTCTTCCGAGCCACGTCCCTTGGTGGGTGGTTTACGCTGTGATGTATGAATGACTGTGAAGAAACTCGAATGATGACGAACCTGTAGTTTCGTAGGGAATTTCACGACCGCTCGCTAGAATAACACTTTAGAATCACGGCATTCATTCGCCCATCAAGAGCACTCACGCGCCGGCGTTTACCCTCAGCCATCCTCGGAGGTCCTTTATTCAGTGCATTCACTCTCGTTGGTGACCGTGAACGAGATCGAGAATTGGCTAGGTGGAGCCGACGTGACTTTCTGGAAAGTCGATCAGGCTTATTCAAAGCCTGGCCCTCGTCATTCTTCCTGATCCTCATAGGTACCCACCTTTTAAACATTGACGAGCGCTGAGGTGACTTAGTACTATTGAGATGTTCGCCTGGAGGTGCTTCTGGAGGGGAGGCCACCGGGCAGACATCTGATGACTGTGGTACATGAGGGGATGAACCGGGCGGCGTTGCTTGATCCCCGAGAATTTGGATAGAGGTAGCCAGGGAGGGTGGCTCCCAGCAGTGTCAATACAAAAACAAGAAGAGAATTTAGCAATCACCAACATCGTCATAGTTGAATGGAGGGGCCGGTGTGCCCGACGGCAACTCGAACTGTGCGATCATAAGAACTTGCTTCGAATGGGAAACGAATGCATACATCGAGGAGATCACTTCCGCGGTCTTCGTTGTTCGACTGGGAGTCACCACGTTCTTCCTGGAGTTCGTACACCACGGAATCAGTGCATCCGGGGTAAATGGGTGATGAAATCCTACCGGACTGGGGTCAAGTGGCTTCTTATGAGCTCTCGATGTCGAGGGTTGTTCGTCTTGTTGTTCTTGCTCGCGAGTGGATGCCTAACATAGCGTGTCAACGGGATCTAGAAGTAATACTTATACTGTGATGCATCAATACATGCTACTTACAATGATGCGAGAGAGACCTTCGATGATGATTTTGCCACCCTCTCCGCCAGTCGCGACAAACAGGTGGTCCGGAGAAAGTGCGATGGAACGAATGTGTTGGGGGTGCTGGATGAGACCGAGCTTGGTGTGTGTCGCCATGTCCCGAAATATGACGGTACGGGTGGCGCAGTATGCGATGAACTCCCCGTGCTTCGCTATGGCAATGCACGAGTATCCATTGGTATCGATAACTGGCCATTCTGAAACTGCTGATCCTGTGGATGCTTCGAATTGTTTGATTTTATCACCGGATACGACAAGGAGGTGGTTGCTGAACCAGAGGAGACTGCTGTTGTACCACTGGGTCACTGTTGCTTTGATGTCCACGAGCAAGCGGCCATCATTGCTGTCGTAGACTCGTACGGAATAGAGAGTGGCTGTCGCGATTCGATCGCCCTGCGGCGAGTATTTCGCTGCGACCACCCAGTCCTCGTGGCGGAGGGTTTGCACTCGTTCGCGAGTTGCAAAGTCCCAAATGATGACTGTCCCGTTATCCGATGCATCACGACAATAGCGCTAGCGTTATATTAACTTATTAAACATGGCACATGTGATCAGTGTCACTCAGGAATGTAGGCTGGGGAAAGGCATTATAAGTGCATATAAAACCTTTGTATTTAATCTCGGGTATATAATTATTGCAACATTGTTGCGCCAAATATATAATCTGGCGAGATTTTGATCACATCCTCGCCCACCCATATCAATCTCGTAGTTATGGGCAACGGTTTGTACTTAAAATTTAGTCCATGATAAGATGTAATAATAAGATGGGATCATTACAAGGGCTTACAAGGCCTTGCAAAACGACGTCATTATTTTAAGTATGTACCACCTTACATCGACAGGCTTCAATGTTTGTTCTCCTGGGCAATGTGTGGCTATGAGTTCATTGTTACAATGTAAGTTGAGATTGCTGCAGCGGCTCATCATAAGGGGCAAACCCACAACCTGAATTCCGACTTGGAACGACTAAGGTAATCAGATACAGTCCAAGATATGCTAGAAACAGGTATCAAAGTCGGTGCCATCAGAGGAATCATTCCCACTGTCCTCACTGTCCTCCTCCTCCTCCTCCTCCTCCTCCTCCTCCTCCTCGTCCACATCTTCATTATTAGTGTTTTGGAGTGCCCCACCCAAACCTACTTCCTCCGCCTCATCAATATCTCTCTCGTCTTCACCAGGCATGTTATCAACAAGTCCATAGGCGTGTCTTTCTAAGTGCACAGCATCATGACCCACCCCAATCCCTGCATAGCGTGCAAACATATCTCGATCGACAAAACTAAGTCCGTCAGCGTACTATTCATTTCATAATGATCAAATAAAACTTACATATTCACATAGTATCCTGCCCAATCGTCAGTTTCACCGGGCAGTCTCGCAACCGATGTGCCCCTCGGCAAAAGCTGATCCGTACGTCCGTCCACGAACGCTGGGATGAGGTGACATCCACGGATCACCAGAGATGGATCCAAAAATCCAAATGCTGGGCTGTCTCCCATATCGGGTACGAATCCAACCTTCGGAAGGGCACCCTGCTTGAATCCCCACCTGTGGTCCAGATCAATCCCTAGCCAACGGACCCAAAGGACCTCCAAGGTTTCCTGCGATTGGCTAACACCGCCAGGACAAAAGCGGACCTGGATGTGGAATGCTTTGATCAATTGACAGTACCAAAATGGGTGTCGCTCGGAAGCATCTTCCCTCGATAACATCATGAGAAAAGGACGCCGGTCAGATCGTAAGCAGTCATGGCCCCTCCGAATATCGTAGCTGGTGTAGTTGATGCGTACTATTTTGGATTCCACGTTATGGTCGAGATTGGGGAGACGTAATTCGTTGCGCTGTTCCGGGGTGAACGACCTCTCATCGCCATCGTAGTCAAGCTTCAGCAGTCTCGATAACATGTGGTTCTTCAGGCTCGACAGGAAATCCGGCTTGGTAGCTTATAAGTATGTGCAGGCAGATACAATAACCACTTACCTTGATAGCCGGGTCGCGAACACAATCAGCAAGGAACAACGGGAGATTGAAAATGTTATCTTTTCGCACTCGGCTGGTCATGGAGTGATGCAACGTTGGCGATGTATCAATCTCTCGCAGACCCACATCAGCCCATTCATCCACCTCCTGTTGTCGCCTCAGGAGAGTGTGACGACGCTCGTGCCTCGCAAATTGTTCTTCAACATCTTTCTTGTTTGACAACCCGTACATCTTCTTGATCAGGCGATGCGCCAGCTCGCCCTATAAAAATGATCACCTTGTTGTTACGGAATACAAGTAAAACAACTCACGACCTGGGTACTAAACGAGTCAGTGGTTCCAAACATTCGGATCATTCTGTCATAGTCGCCGAGGGCGTGAAATTTGTAGGTGTTGAGATTGAAGCGCTTCGGAAGTAAGGCCGAACGCAGCTCTTTTTTTCGACGGCCAGCTTTGAGGTCAGCCGCTTCCTTCCTCTGTCGTTGGGCAGCTTCCATGGGTAGTTCGTGAGTATGAAAGGCAGGACAAGTATCTCGTTGAAAGTGGCGTAGCTGATCTCCAAGACGCTGCAACGACTGTTGCAGAAGCGTAAGGGTTTCGTCGGTGTGAATTCGAAGTTTGGCCAGCGCATGCCATTCGGAGAGACGAAAGAGGAGGCGTTGCATGGTTAAATCATGGGGAGGAGGGAAAAGCCCTTCAAACACGGGCATAGAACACTACAGTGAAACCTGGTGAGCACCGGCAACGCTGAAATCACTTGAAATATGATACCTGGAGCACCTGCTCAAAAAAACGTGCAGGTCGCTGACTTGTATCCGCAACGTCGGGAGGGAAACGTCGGATTGAGTTCATTCCGAATGATGATATTTTCGTGAATCTACCAAAGCGTTATCCATCAGGGAGAGGTTCGGGGAACGATCATGGATCTCACCGTTCATTGAGCAGGTCAATCCGATGAGGATCGACGACAAAAACGATTCGGAGAAGGTGCTTCAGAACGGACTTCAGGATACCAAGCTCGAACTCGTGCAGTAAGTCTACCACCAGTATCGGGAACAGTTTGAATCCCATGGGTGACAGTCGCTCACAAAAAGAGTTCTGTGAAGCATCATGAGGTCGGCGTCAGAGGAGCACCAAATGAAAAAGAGAAATCTTACCAGAGTTGGAACGAGAGATTCACCTTTGAGGATAGCTTCCACCGTCGTGCCTTTCAAAGGCCTACCAAATACGTATATTGCTCGTCGTGCAAGATTGATCTTGGCCTGTAGATAAGATCTGACACGAGAGACTCTGGCAGAAAAGTCTCGAACGAAACCTGTGCGATGGAACATTGACTTCGGGATCAAGCAGCGAGGACAAGGGCAGTTGCCTTTGTCTCTGATGGTTGCAAGAATGACCCTTCATGCTTTTCAGTACCCGGTCAAATAAGGAGACTAAATGACTTACTTTTCTGGATAGTCGGCGGAGTAAGTAAAAATTCTGGGGTATACTCTCCTGGTGGCCCCGTCGAAGCACTTCACAACGATACCGTTCTTGTAAGCCTCGACAAAATCGTCGTCGAGCAATGTCCTCCAGACAGCATGGATAAGCTCGCGTTTGCAATGTGTCAGTAGATCGCGGTTGTCCTTCTTGTCCGAGATTGAAGATAAGAACATTTTGATGGACTCTGGCAACTAATCGATGCGATGAGACCTTGAATCAGAGCGGGGTGAGGAAAAGGAGGCGACTTACCGAAGGGATGAACGCGATCGGATGACAACACCCAGACTGCGGGTCAGCGCGTGCGTATTTTGAGAGGTTACCAAAGAAAAGATAGATGGGCCATGTAGACGCATGACCCATCTGTGCGAGTCGAGTCGAGTCAGACCAGAACATGAGACCTGCAATCACCCTTTCCAATTTGCAGTCGTCATCTCTTCTTTGTTTCATTATTTCGTCATGGGCTTCGTTCCAGACATCGGATGCGTACAGTTCATCGTAAACACGTTGCTCGCGACCGGTGATGGGGGATTTCCAGATCCACTTGAAGGGCGTCAGATGGAAGGTCTTCGATGAAGCTTCCGAAAACACCGCCCGCACAACATCAACAATAGGTCTATAGAGAAGACTATCAACGGTGAACGTCCGGCCGTTGCCCTCTTCCTTCTTTTCCCTCGTAGGTACCAGTATGTCGACAGCGGTGCGTTTCCACTTGTCGATCCCAAAAGGATCTCCAGGAGGGAGCCCTTTCTGTGCAGTGTCAAACCGGGCTGTCTCCCTGGAGGCATTAAAGTTTGACAAGTCTTGAAGGTTGAAGTCGGGGGCTTGAAGAACCTCGTGGACAAGGCGCGTGACTTCCGAATGCGATTTCTGAGTGCTGCCGGTGTTTCTCCACATCATGAGGCGCCAGATCGACATGTTGGACCAGGGCCAAGGTGGTGAGTGGTCACTATGCGCGCCACCTGCAGAGTTACCGATGATGGGATCACGCGGTTGGGTCAACTCGTTGTGAGAGAGGAATGCATTGGGGTCATGCGACGGGCGATGTCGGTAGGCACGTGCAAGGCCGAATTTATTGAGCTGCGTACGAAAGGAGTCGAATACGTAGAGAAAAACACGTGGGATTATGGAACCGGATGAAGTGGCAGGTTGTGCGTCGACCGCGGGAAACGGTGGTTCGGGAAGCAGGTCTCGATAGCTGGCAGGTAGTCGTCGATTACGTGCGGGAAGGCGCCGCTCAGGGCGTGCGATATCAGACCCGTTGGATGTGGGTAGCGTAGAAGGTGAAGTGGGGGGATCGCGTATAGGCTGCGTAGAAGCGGGTGTGTCTTGGATATTTGAGCGTGAGGGTTGAGAAGGAGCACACTGGGAGAATCGGAAAAACAGTTGGGGCAGTCTGAAAGTTTCAGTAACGGCCATACACTCGCCTCATCGAACAATCCCGAAGTACTGACACCCGAGTGCTCCCGAGAGATCGATTGTCCAATGTCCTAAGATCCAAGTTCGATACGTACCACTGAGAGGTGCGTTGACGGTACGCACCAGTAACTCATCAACACCCAGTCTGACCCGTTTGCTCGGAGGCTCAACGGCGTTGAGAATCGTGTTCACTCGTGCCAATCGCTCAGCTTGTGCTGCCTGGTAGATGGGGCACAAATTTCGATGCTGCGTCAAACCCCTCTGGGATGGGGACGTGCGAGGGCATTCTGGGTGGCACCTGAAGACAGAGGACATTAGCAAAAAAAGATGGAGTAATGGGAGGCGTTTATGAGCGTATTCCTGTGCTATCGGAGCCTCAAAAAACTGACGTCAAAGATTCCGATAAGCACACGTTGTACCAAAAAGTGCAAGCACCAACCCCAAACACTTGCAATGACATACGCGAGTGGGTTTGCCAGGGTCCAGGCATGAGGCTGCTGGGCAAGGCATCAAAACAAAGTGAAGGCAGGTTGCGTACCGGGAGAGACTAGACACAACAAGTGTGCCGAAGAGGCAGATCTGTAGGTGAAGAATTAGAAAGGGCCGACGACACAATCAGATGAAGACTGATAGACGAAGAAAAAAAGTAGACGATACCACACAAGGGGGCTGAATGAGGTCTCGGACGTTCCAACGACACAGAAGTCGTATCGTGTTATCCAGCCTGAGATTTTAAAAGATATCGTACACGGAAGTAGGGAAGGGGGACGGAGGACACTACATAACGCTATTCATGGTACTCAAAGGGAAAACGGTGCGGGAGGAGAGGGGGACGGCCGAAATGATCAAAAAATGTCTGTACGTAGAATTCGCAAGCGCGACTCATGACCTCATAGGACTTCAGTCGCGCTGATTCTTCGACGGAAAAAGGGATGTTCGCAAAAGAGGGGTGAGCGTTCGGCCAGGTGGAAAGAAGTAGACAAAAGCTGCGCAGGATACGGGAGTTGTCGGGAAACGAGTCGGTCAATCCGAGATCACCTGCGGTAGACGGCAAAGGCTCCGACCAGAGTACCAGACCCGAACTGCCAAGGAAGATCGCATGCAAGAAGGAAAGACGTTCCCACCGATGTTCTGCCCATATCTGCGGAAGAAGAGCCCGGTCGAGAGCGTACAGCTCGTAGCGCCAGCCAACTTCGTAGACCTCCCATAGGACCGCTCTGACAAGGCGGGGAGGCGGGTCGGTCAGAGAGGCGATCGGTATGTACTTGCCACGCCATTCCACAGTTTCGGAGGGGGCTAACGTTGAACCTAGCGTCATCGCCGCCGCAGTCTCACCGAAGACTTCCAGCGCAGCCAACTTGCGACCCTTCGCCGTTTTGTTGCCTTTACTACTTTCGGGAGCAGCCTCGAGCACGTCCTTCGATGGCATACAGTGGAGAATCTCTCTCCACTGTTGGGGGACTGGGAATCGTGCAGGGGGGTCGTGGTCCAACTGACAGAACCACATGGGGCGAATGGCCAGCCAATTTGCCAAAAACAGCTGGCGGCGTTCGGGGGACTGACCTGAGATGAGAAGGGCAGGCTCTGGGACGCGATACCCCTGATCGACTATGCCCTTTCTCACCCTGGACAGGTCTTTGTCCACACGCTTCATGGCATTCTCCCAGATGGCGAAGGGGGCTGGCATCTCAGGTACGCGCATCTCTTCCCATTTGTCACGACCGCCAGACTTATCACCTCCACAGTACCTTAGCCCACGCTTTACAAATGATGTAAAAAGATGATTCACCTTTCTTGGGACGAGCGCGCTCCTTTTGCGCCGCTCTCCTCGTCTGCGCCTGAGTAGGTGCTTTGCCAACATGAGTGGCGGCGGCCGACTGCGGCGCGACTTGAGCGGATAGGCTGCTGCTGGGATCTACCGAACCGGTGTAGTAGCGGCGGCTATGGAAATGACGAAGGAAACCTCCAGGCCCGCGGTAGAGGCACTCGAAGGGGCGAGCGGATTTGCCGTGCTCAGAGTATGTGCTGCAAACGACGTGGTCGGGAAATGTAAACTTCACTGGTTTCTGGATGATGGTTTGGGGAGTGACGGTGAAGTTGTGGCGGACCAGCCATACAGGCACACCCGCGTGGAAGAGGTCATCGCAGACTTTCGTGTCGGTGGTAAAACAGCCCATCCAGTCTGACCGGACAGGGGGAGAAACGAAGGGTGGGTTGGCGATGTGAGGGAGAACATAGCGGACATAATCGAGGAAGGCCATGATATCCAAAAAGTAGCGTTGGGCCTGAGCTACAAATACGACGATGTCACGGAAGGTGAGTGGGTGGTTGAGGAGGACCATGACGTTGTGCTCGAGGGACTTGAGTAGCCGCCCGGCGATGTCTTTCTTCTCCCCCCGTGTTTTTTTCCATTCGCCATACTGTGCAGCGGCAGTCTGGCGCAAGGAGGCAATACCTACAGCCTTGTCTAGCTTGAGTTTGCCAACGAAGAAGGCTGCATGAGAGAGCGGTTCGAAATCGTCAACGGAAGGGCGATACCACGCCCATGAGAGCGGGTCAGGGGATGGGTGATGTTCTGCTCGACGTACACAGACGGCAAACTCGTATTCCTTGCAAAAAAGCTGGGGCCACTGGAAACAGTCAACAGGCCCGAATCGGCCATCCGCTCGAGCGCGCAGTTCCTCCTCGCCATTGTGGGGCTCGGGAACGAATGGCATGTTTGGGGACGTGTAGACCATTAGACCATTGCTGTCACAAGCGATCGATCTTGCATCTAAGCTATTAAAAGTGTCTTGAATAAATTGTGAGCGCAACACCACGAAATCAGCACGATAGGACTCACCATCGTCGGAGCGGGTCTGGGGGGCGTATCTGGACACAGCAGTGGCCATGGTCAAAAGGGAAGCGGTGGAAAGGGCTAAAAAAACAATGAATGAGGATCCCGAAGAAAAGGAGACCACGTACCGCGTACAGTTGACGAAACGTTGGAGGCAGGGGGGACGGGGTTGGAGAGCGATGGTGGCAACGGAAAGGAAACGCTTCAATGGATCTTCAACCCCACTGTCGCTCGATGCGAGATGGCGACGGGGCGATCCAATGGACACAAAGTCCAAAAGCGGTCTCTGCGCGACACAAAGTCTGCCGCAGAGAATGGTGAGCGGCACAAAGCCAACTCGGATCCTCGGAGCCTTGAGGGGAGTCTTGGGTGAGAAGGGGAGCGCGTCGTTGGCGGAAGATCTTGATGGTGGTGTTACGGGAGTAGTGGGGTGGGGAAGGCGAGCGCGTTGGTGGTGTTACGGGAGTAGTAGTCGTTGGCGTGTTTGGTGGTGTGAATGAGAGTCACGTGCATGCCACGAAAGCGTTCACAAACAACTTACTTAAGTATTTCCACGTTAATTCAATGCACGCACAGCTGTGGCGCACAACGGCCTTGGCGAAAATTTCCCTGGCCGTCTCGTGACTCAGGGGTCGTCACGTGGGACCGAAACGGTCCAATCGGTCCCCACGTGCCCAGGACCGTTTGTGTGGGAGTCTGGGTATGACAAATCTCCCCACCGCGGCGCTGACAACGCGTTCACCTTCCCCACCCCACTACTCCCGTAACACCACCATCAAGATCTTCCGCCAACGACGCGCTCCCCTTCTCACCCAAGACTCCCCTCAAGGCTCCGAGGATCCGAGTTGGCTTTGTGCCGCTCACCATTCTCTGCGGCAGACTTTGTGTCGCGCAGAGACCGCTTTTGGACTTTGTGTCCATTGGATCGCCCCGTCGCCATCTCGCATCGAGCGACAGTGGGGTTGAAGATCCATTGAAGCGTTTCCTTTCCGTTGCCACCATCGCTCTCCAACCCCGTCCCCCCTGCCTCCAACGTTTCGTCAACTGTACGCGGTACGTGGTCTCCTTTTCTTCGGGATCCTCATTCATTGTTTTTTTTTAACCCTTTCCACCGCTTCTCCTCTGACCATCCCAGACCCGCTCTGATGCTGGTGAGTCCTATCCTGCCGATTTTGTGGTGTTACGCTCACAACTCATTCAATCGCATGGCAGTGCATGTTCGCATATTCGTACTAATGGAGTCTATCGACCGTGTAAGTAATCCTATGTTCCCTGTGTGCGAGCCAACATCCGACTCTGGAAATCTTGCAGCCACAGGCCCGTAGTCAGGTCAGCCCGCACTTCCTTCACCTTTAGCATAATCTCCTTGTAATATCCCCGCCAGGTCTCACCATCCAGACTGCGCGGCTTATAGGGTCCTTCGTCAAAATCGTGCAGGGCAGCTATAATAGCTGCGCCGGCAAGGCAAAAAATGTTATCAAATTTCGTGGGTCCGATGAAAGACCCCAACTGAAAGGGGAACAATGTGAGTGCGTCCAGGATGAAATTTTCAAAGAACGGAGAAGAAAAAAGAAAAACTGAGGGGCGCTCCCGAAGAAATTCGTAACTTCTGAGCAACTCTCTAACCCTGCTCGCCCGGTAAGCATTGACAGGCTGCCCTTGAGCCGGGCGAAGGCTGAATTCCCTGTGCAGGTGGTACAGGGCATAGGTTTTGAATACACGCCGTACTTCGCACATCGTTTCCCGCATTTCGCGCTCGATCCCTTTTGGGGGCCTGGCATCTGTGCCACCCGTGGCCGATCGGATTGCCGATGCTATGGTACGTTCAATCATCCCTTTGCGGTCCGCTTTGTTGGGCACCGCACATTCGGCTGCCATAAGTCGAACTATTTCGCGTCTCGCCTGTGCAATAATACTCCTTTTTTCATCATCTTCAGCTCCGGCTATAACAGTCTGGGGAATGGGAACTGAAGTGGGCGGAAGTACAGGTGCGGGTACGGGTGTGGGTGCGGGGACTGTGGGGTTATTAGGGGTAGGTCCGACGGGAGCGGGCACTTCGGGGGGCACTAATGCGGGCATGGATGACATAAAGGCGGGTGGAGGGGCTGGAGCGGGAGCGGGAGGAGGAGGAGGAGGAGGAGGAGGAGGAGGAGGAGGAGGGATTTGTGGTAAGTCCGCCCACATCTGGTGGCGTTGTGTGCATCCTACAGCGATAATATTCGATCCAGGATCGCCAAATGGATTGATATCGACATTGGGGTGTACGGGCTGGACCGTGGCGGTGAGGTGAGGTGATGGTGAGTGGCTGCGTCGGATAGCAGGCCACATGCGCTCGAAGACTTGCTGACCGTGTTCGATGGCTGCTTGACTGTGTGACAGCTGGTGAGGGAGGGAGTATGGTGCAAAGCGATGGGCCTGATAAGGCCGCGACTCCAAGGGTAATTCAATGTACTGCTCATCAGGTACTGGGTAGTTGTTCTGTGTTGCTTCGTTAGCATGGCAAATGAGAATATTGAAGCGACAGGGCTAACACGATGACCAGGCATGCTTAGATGGGTGTGAACAGTCGCGGTGGGGACTCGAGAAGGATCACATTGTAATTTGTAACTGATAAAAGCGTACAATGTAATCTTAGGACAGTACATAATAGTACAGCGACGATCCCTGCTTATTTATGCAGAAGGTCGTCCTCATCCGAAGGAGAAGGTACATTATCAATAGGGATATCACCGTTATCGCTGTCGCTCGATTCGCCATCTCTGTTAGATAGGGCATGCATCCACCCTCTGCCCTGGATAGCCTCCTTGAGATAGCTCACCTCCTCATCTACCGCCCCTAGTTCCGCCAGACTATCCTCCTGATTGGCCCTCTGTGATTGTTCGTCCCCCATCATGTCATCAACAGTGACATGTTTCATGCCGAGAAGACCTTCCAAAATGACGATTTGTTCTTCGTTCGCCGCAGCGTCCCGTTTATGACACTCTCGAATAGATTCAAGGAGGTCTTGACGCCGTTTGGAAGATTTGATCTCGGCCATGCTAAGGGCAACGCGGTACGTATAACACTCGCGGTCTGCGAGTTTGCTCTCATAAGCATTCTCCAGGACACAGTGGGGGATGTCGGAAAGGGCACTCAGAAAGTAGGCTTTACCCTGAGTCACAAAATCAGTCAACAATCAGTGATGAACAGCTTGTAGTACTCATACCCGTTGTAAATCCTCTAGCGTTATGTCAGACCGGGCTGACAGTCCGAGCGAGCGGGATGCAATGCGAAGGTCCCGGATGGAAGCCTTGGTGGGAGAGGTGTACGGATGGTAGCGATGTTTGCTCTGTTGTAAAGGATGGACAGTGCGAGGGTCCACATGCACTACAGGAGCGTCTGCAGTTGGGGGACTGCTTGGAAAGTCGATTGTTGGGGTGTCGCCGGGTGGGAATTTCGGGTTTGCCTTCACGAGGAATCTTGAATCGTCCTCTCGTGGACTAGGCAAAGAAGATGAGTTCACTGAAGTGACTGAGGATGTTAAAGAAGGAGAGAGTTGGGGCATGGAAATGATGTCGTTCATGTTAGCGGAAAGTATGTACAAGTGTTGCGGTAGTAGCAAAAGGCGCTAGATGCAGTGTGCTTGCCGAAGTTAGAAACTGCGCAACTCCGATGACTCCACACTAGACAGTATCACAAGATTGAAGTGTTTCCTTTCCGCGTGGAAATACTTAAGTAAGTTGTTTGTGAACGCTTTCGTGGCATGCACGTGACTCTCATTCACACCACCAAACACGCCAACGACTACTACTCCCGTAACACCACCAACGCGCTCGCCTTCCCCACCCCACTACTCCCGTAACACCACCATCAAGATCTTCCGCCAACGACGCGCTCCCCTTCCCACCCAAGACTCCCCTCAAGGCCCCGAGGATCCGAGTTGGCTTTGTGCCGCTCAACCATTCTCTGCGGCAGACTTTGTGTCGCGCAGAGACCGCTTTTGGACTTTGTGTCCATTGGATCGCCCCGTCGCTATCTCGCATCGAGCGACAGTGGGGTTGAAGATCCATTGAAGCGTTTCCTTTCCGTTGCCACCATCGCTCTCCAACCCGGTCCCCCTGCCTCCAACGTTTCGTCAACTGTACGCGGTACGTGGTCTCCTTGCCTGCGTCTTCCTCGCTGCCCCGGATTTCCTTGTAGCCGTATCTCAAGGCTTCCTCGCTGCCCCCGGCTTTCCCTCAACGTTCGCGGCTCATATCCACCCATTCATTTCCACGGCAGAACGTACGATATATTCGCGTATCTGTGCTGATCTCAACAATTTACCTGTCGGCCACCAGCACTTTCTCCTACTCCCTTTCTCACCAATATTTGTCCGCTATCCCCTCCTGCGCATCAATCGCGCTCCCAAGGAAACGTTGCAAGGTCGATTTCTGGATATGCGCTGGTATTCTCGAGGAACAAAGGATGTTCAGCGGTGGTGACTGCAGGGTAAGGTAAGTATGATACGGCCTACAAACACGAAGGTACTCACTCTTATTCTCCTTGCGCCTAGCGATTATGCGCGCTGCATGCAACCAGTGGCCCCCATCAACCCGAGAATACCAGCATGAGGCTCTTTGCAGGACCACGATTCGCGGATCGTCAAGTTTGCGTCTCACAAGACTATTGATGACAAGTGGGTATGTTGCCAGTTCATCTCTCCAGAGCACTAACATTGCGAAGTCAGGACGACGCAGCAAGTCTCGCAGGGCGTCTGTGGCGTAGCGAGACTGCTTCCAGGTGATCGCGAGGTGAGTTAAGCAGCATAAGTATTGAAATCCCCTCACGACTGCTTCCCAGGACCATCGGGTTGTCAAATCCAAGTGCGAGATACGGTGGAACATAGATGCGTCAGGGAGATGGACGAAGCGAGTTTGGAACACCACAGCAGGATCGATGGAGAGGAATTTAAGGTGGGGAAGACTGTTGACAGCGTCGATGACTACGCGATATTTACTCAGAATATTGCCTCCTGCACGCAGAACGAGGTTCATCAGTCGAGGACAGAGTCGAAGCAGTTTGGCCGTGGTGCTAGGGTGGACGGACACGCCGACGAACAGGTACAGAATCCGCTTGGGCCGTATGGTGAGCGACTGTATAAGATCTTTAGCAGTGACGTCGCAATAAATGGATATCTTTCTATAAAGAATAGGCTGGAGCCTTTGCGCAGAATCTCAGTACCATGTAAATTGGCCGTTCGAACTGCACTCACCACCTTTTGACGCGACGAGCCACAAGGAGGTATTTAGCCAGCTCGTGCGGCTCTCTGCTGGCCAGCAAAAAAATCATCCGCTCGAGCTCGTCTGGCAGAGCGACAGACCAGCGAGACTTGGATATAATGGCCATCGACAATAGCAATAAGCTATGAGGTGAGCAGTAGACGGTGGGCAGACAGAGTGTACTTCTCCTCAAAGAAGCGGGGTAGGCTTTTAAATATTTTGCGTCTTGCGCATCCTACTGATACACCTTGCCAGGTCGCACCTTCCCCTGCCGGCATCCCTCACACACTCTCGGCTCGTTAGGAGCAGGATAGGCATTTAAATGTCTTGCGTCTTGCAAATTCTACTGATATGTACACCTTGTCAGGTCGCACCCTCCCCTACCGGCATTCCTCGCATGTGAGTAGCGCCATTGAATTTTCTTTTTTTTCTTTTCCAAGCGCGTGACGCTAGGCTTGCTGACGCATCTCGGCATGACCCAGTGCGCTCAGGGTCCAGGGAGGGGGGGGGGCTGGCGGACCTGAATCTCAGACCCTAGTTATCCAACCCTTCTACTCAGTCACGGCTATACCTTGGTATCTAACTTCCGTTATTGCCGGCAACACCTAGCAGCCAAATCAGTGACCCAGTGCAAGGTAAGGGTCATGTTTCGGAACGGCACCATTCAAGTTGACCTGTACTTGTTGATCGGCGACTTGGCTGACAATGATTGGCCCATCAAGCAGTTTGTTATCCGGAAGTGAGTCACCAGGGACGGGCAAGTGCGTAACTGATCACGGCTGACGATAGGCTGGATTTCTGAGCGATTTCACGTTCAAGAGCTAGCCTGTTCAACTCCCCGTCGACCCTTCAGCTAGCTGACCAATCTTTACTTGTCACCGGATCCCAGAACCTCTTCAAAACCTTGGCTTTGCGCTATTTCCGTCAGTCTGTCATCCCCCCACTCTTATCGATGGCTAACCAAAACGTTTCCCTTCCGGACCACGACCCTGCTGTTTTGCTGCAACAGATAACTACATTGCAAGGCCATGTACGCGCCCTGCAAAACAGCCACCACCAGAACCCAGTGTGCGAGTGCTCTCCGTTGTTCTATGTGCTAACTGACCGGCATTTCCTCGTAGAGGGTCTCGACCGTTTACTCGCAAAGGTCGAGCCATCAGGCGCATAGTTTCACTCAACGACAGCATCGACAATATGTTGGAAGAGGCTGATCGACGAGCCCATATTACGGACACAAACATCAGTGTCACCCACACTGCCCAGTACGTATCATACAATATTTCTCATTTGGATTCGCTGACGGAGCATCCAAGGGAGGAACGTTTATATAGGCGCTACAAGGAACTACTCCGATGGGTACCATCCATTCGTGAGGCCTCTTCAACAGACCTTAGAAACATTGTACAGCAAGTGAGTACTTTGTTTTATTTGACTCGGCTCCATACGATATGTCTGATGTATATTTAGCTCGGGCAAGGAGCAGATAGTGCGCGCAGTGACGACACCCATCTCCTTAAGGTGGAGGTGGTGAACTGGCTCATGTCCAGCTTGCCGAAGCCAGATCCTCCCCTCTCAAGGGATGACAAGAGTGGGAGAGGGTTCTACAACGACTCGACAGGAAGGTTACTATGTCCCGTTGACTATGACTGGAACGATACGACGTAAGTATTTTCATGTGCTCTGTCGAAGCTGGCCACTTCATTAATGTAGCCATCGGCAGAACATCCGTGAACTACATCCTGACTTCCTCGTGTCGGCCCAATCATGGCCGACATTCCTATATGCTGGCTACCACTTTGACCCTCAGGAACCTTCCAAAGGTTTATTCAAGGGCGAAATTTTAGTCAAGGTGAGTCCCGCATCATGAAGATATAATCAATCTCTTACCATATATCTAAGGCTTTCAAGGCGATTTTTACTTCTCCCACTTCTGCAGATGATATAGATAACGAGGAAGTTGTGGCTAACTCCTCCAGGAAACGTCGTCGAGGTGAACGACGAACTCGACCTCATGTTGCTGCACTTATAGGTATGAAGACTGTTCAACCCCAGGCTATTGCCTATGTGGCTTGCCAGGTATGTCTTCGAACCAGCATCAGGTAACCATTTCTCCATTTGACCCTCTTTTAGCTTCGATTTGCCCTGTCTTCTTGCGGATCATGGACAGTTGTTGATGGTATTTTCAACACCGATGAGTTCTATAACACAATAATGGAGTGGTTCGAGGGGGCCGAGCAAGAGGAGGATAAAAAATATGTAGCCGAGCTTCTGTTATGGTGGAACAGGTAAGTTCGTAACCCGATGAATTTTATAATTGGCGCTGATCGAAATGTGCAGGATGGTTTTTGGGCAGGCTTTTGCTTTTCAGTTAGAGCGAGACAAATCTAGTAGTATGTCTGTAGCGCAGTCACTGAAGAGGCGCCGCATCAGTAGCACGCGCTAGTTCTCCCAAATAACATTCTGTATAGATGAACGTGGTCTGAATTCCTTTTGGGGGGTCTCCAGTGCAACCGGACTGACTTTTATTACGCATTATTATCATACTTAAGGTAATTGCTCGGTGCTCACGCAAGGTCGATATTTGGACAATGATATGAAAGTGGTCAACTATAGGAGTACTTGTATGTGTTCTTATCGTTACCATACTTGACGTTCTTTTTCAACTGCACTGAGAATGTGAACAATGTGCTATGTGTACCACACAGTCATTGGTGTTAATGATATGTCATTATGACACCCCTTTCCCACATCCTAATTGTTCGTGCTACCTGACCCATTCAAGCCGACTGTGAGACACTGACTACTTATGTCTGGTCACAGAATCCTTGGCGATGATGACGTTCCGATATGTATTATCTAGGGGACTTACTGTTATAATACTTCTTAAGACTTCAATCGTTTGTGCTACTTTGTTTCTCTGAGCTGGCTGTCGGATGTTGACTACTCATGTCAAGCTACGGGATCATTGACAATGGTAAAAATTCTGATATTGATTGTCCAGAGGACCCACCGTTATAAGGGTTTACACTTCTTTCCCTATTCAGCTTCCTTGACCATCTATATCCAGCCGCGTGATGTGTAACGTTACCGACGGTCCGTTTCCTATTATCTACCGGACCTACCGTTATAAGGCTTTGTATTTCTTCCCCTATCCGGCCTGACTGAGAGTCCTTGACCATCTATATCTAACCGTGTGACATGTGACATTGCTGGTGGTTCGTTTCCTATTTTCTACCGGACCTACCGTTATAAGGGGTACATAAGGCATTATAGGGTAACCTCGAGTAATATTCATAATTTACACGTTGCTCATCTTGCCAAGGCCTTATAAAGCCGTATAATAAAAACTACATTGTCGTGATGTGAACCTGATGGCGGAGTGTGCACTTCCGAGTGATCCGTTGCATTCAAGTTGCTACGCCGTGGCCCGACACCTGTCCCGGTGTGACTGCTTTTCGTTCAGCCATACTCGACATACTCACTCCTGGTAACATCCAGTACCTCCTGCTCTTAGCAGGCAGAAAACGGGAACAACGTGCTTGCAGAGGTTCGTGCTTGTGACAAAATCATGATAAGAATCGTCATCGGCACGAGCAACCATTCCTTCGCTCGCTGACTAAATCTGATTCGACCGCTCGTCACTATTCTATTTTCAAACGATACACCACTACTTTGAAATACCTTCGCACCTCAGTTGTCGAGGCCAGGTTAGCCATTGTGTGGAGAGGTCATCGCGGCAGAAGGTACTGGACGCTCGCACACGTCAACTTGTTCCGGCTGACATCCTTGTGGCCGTCGGTGACTCCTCGACACCTACCAATCCATCGTTCCGCTCAATATCCGTCAACTCCACCGCCGCCCCATCAACGCCATGGTCGGATAACCACAAGCCAAACACGGTATTGATCCTGCTCCAATGTCTACCCTGGACATCACGCGCGTACGCCTCCTTAAGGCCCATGATGAATCGAGGGGTCAGAGTGTATATGGGCACTACCTCCAGGATGTACAATGATATCTTTTGCCATCCTCCCGTCGGAAGCTTTCCAGAGGTATTCAATCCATTGATGAGGGAAAAGCAGAAGGTGCTGTGACGAAAAGTTACCGTTAGCTGATTTGGTAATGTTTGTTTGCGATGTTTCATGGCAGCGGACGAGATGTAGGGAAAAGATAAGAGGGAGACATACGCAAGGAAATAAAGGGCGCCCTGCTTGACCAAGAGGTTCATGTACCGATTGATTTCCCACCGCTTTGTCATTCTGTACATGTGAACCGACTGCTGTACGAATTGGAGGATCACGAGGGAGAACATTGCTACACCTTCCGTGATTTGCAAAATGGCGGCCACACTTGTCCAGGTGTGTGCAGCATGACTTCCCTCGCAAAATGAAATGTCAAGTATTTGGTCGATAAACTACTTTGTGGTGGT